>JAQFYE010004725.1:0-12955 GCA_034694305.1 Protaphorura glebata
GAAAACACGGTAACTTTAACTAATTCGCTAGTTGCCTTCTTCGACGAAGTTCTTGAAATCAAAAATGTATCAATTGAATCTGCCTATCGACTCGGACGACCAAATTCTCAAAATGCCAAAGGTCGTGGCATAAAAATTATTTTTGCAAATCGTATTGACAGAGACCTTGTCTGGAATAACCGAATGAAGTTGAAGTATAAAAACATAAACATTTACATTTCCGAAGATCTTCCATTCAGTGTAAGAAAACGCAGAGCAATTTTACGTAATCAACGCCATTTGACACTAATTAACGGGAACGTGCCATTGATTGGAGGTGACCACTTGAAAGTCGGCAATTATTATCCATCTCAAAATAAAGAAGGCGTCACATATATTCAACAAGAAAATATTCCGCATCGTCCACCAGTGTTTTCTGGAATTTCTCACAACCAACATACTCAGAGCAGATCCTTTAAATCATACAATCGCACATTCCATGGAAATCCTCCCACCAACATTTCCCCGAACTCAAGTGAACTTGTCTTATCATCATCCCAACGTCAATATTCTGGTCCATAAACTTTACCTACCACTACGTTCGCAAGCGGTCTGACTCAGGAATAAGATAACTAATATAATTTTTAGATAAGAATTGTCTAACTCTACATTTGCTATGCAGTGCTTAACTTGTTGTCTTGAAATCAATATTCATCAACCATAATGATAAACAATTTGTATTTGTAACCTACCATTTACCAGGCTTGATTTTTATACTGAACATAATTCTACAATTTGAACCTTTTACTGACTTATTCTGAATTTGAGTGTATAACTATTTAACCGTGTCTAATAATTATCATTGATCCTGTAATTTCCACTAATCTCAACCAACCCCGGGCAGCGCAACAACCTTACGAGGGTGCTGTTCCGTAATAAATAAATAAATAAAAATAAAAGTGAATGAAATTTGTGGAAGCAATTATACAAAATAATATTCTTAGTGATGAGAAATGAATGATATGCTTGTTGGTGTATAAAAGCGATACTTCTTAAACGAACTGGTAAGGAATGCTCAGAACATTACTTGGTACGACTTCCTTTTAGATTTCAACTATTTGTTTAAGTAATACATCCGAACGGGCTCAAAGTAATCATCTAGCATCAAAGCTGTAATATGAACAATGTTTGGGTACTCTAATCTAACACTAATCTTAAAAGCTTATTAGAATATTCATTCAATAACTCTTCTGCATTGTAACTGGGGACATAAAACAAGCGCAAGAATGTTAGAAATTTAAATTCCCGTTGAGTTGAAGGCGTTACTCATTGGAGTGCAGTATATAGTCAAGTCTGTATTCAAAAATTAATAACACTCTTCTTTTTAAGTCCATTGGATATAGGTTATAACCATGAATATTAAATTTTATGTCACACGTGTCGAAATAGCTTTTATCGATTACCATTAAATATTCCATTATCGGTTTCGAAGGTAGCAAAGCCTGCTTTAAATTATTTAATAACTTTATGCGGACTCATACAATAACAGTTTCACTCTTCGCTGCATGTCGGTAAGGCGTTTAACGCAGAATGGGTTTTATAAAGTAATATCTTATGTGGGCGTTCAAGACGATGGAATAAAATTGAACGAGGTTTTGCCGAAAATATAAAGAAAGGAAACGCAACTTCCGACATTGCGTGATGTCCTAAATTTATTTTTGCTATTGTGGCTAAATTATATATTTATTCGGCATTTAACGAATATCGCAGGTCAAATATGCAATGCCGAAAGTTTTGTCAAAACAAATATGGCTATGCTGACCTTACAATAACTATAAACATATTAAAATCAAAGTCAACCTGAACAAGTGAGAGACTTTGTGATATATTATCGTTCCAATTGTGCGCTATGCCACCATACTTAAGGTGACTTATGTAGAAGTGTTCCTTACTATCCAAAGCATATTACATATTCAAAATATCAGACTTGCAAGTTATCATTAACATGTTGAAATAGTAGATTTATTATCTTATGCTAATACCAAGCAAATCCGCTAAAATCGTGCAACCTTAACCGAAATGTACAAATTGGAATGTAAATACAATTATTACCGAGCAATTCACGCAAATTATATTCTATATTGCACAGTGCGGTAAGGTATTTGTGATGGTGCAATATAGTACTCCAATTGCTAAGTCATAAATTGGCATAATAAATTACGTCAATATGTGTCGTCTTCTTTGTCTCCTACTCCATCGTAATGTTCAATCCATTAATAGCTGACAGCCCTTCACTCGTACATGTTGAATATTGAATTGATTACGCGCATTACAATGTTAGTCGGTACTTAGTATGACATTGACTGTCTGATCAAATACATAGGCGAAGTACTCAGCCGTCGTTTCTCGCTTGATCACAAACCAATTAGAAGTCCTGACTCCAAAAGCTTTAATACTATTTAATGATTTTGCATTTAGTTCGGAAATATTAGTTGAGTTTAGCCAGTTCGTCCTTAGCCCGTCGGATTGCAAGTAAACAGTCGAAGACATGACGAGGAAAGCCGCAGCAATTACAGTGCATGTAAGAGCCATATCGATAGCCAGAAGAAGTACGGGTAAGGGGAGGTGTTCCCACATTTTAACAAACATCAGAATGTCAATGACGATAAAGCCCGCGAGGCACCCCAGTCCTATTGGAACGAGCTCGCCTGCGAAGCAGTCGTTGTAAAGGGAATTGACGAGTTGATACAGGCGAAATAATTTGATATGTTCGGTGGAAGGTTCGGTATTTCTAAAGTAAGAAATTGATAAAACAGCAAATCATATAACAATTATGATTGTTGAGTCTTTGTTTTAAATGTTGCAACTAACCGGAATAATTTTAACCCGCGCTTGCTCAGGAATACATACGTTAATAAAAAATACAGTATGACAATGCATAGTCCTTGGAACGCAGCTATGATGAACGTGTCAAGAAATGCACACAGTATTAGAGAAATCAAATTTTTGTATCCGTCATTCAACCCTGAGTAAATAGTCAGATTTCTCTCTGACCAAAATATATACACGAGAAACATAACAAATAAATTGAACAATAGAATGGTTGAAAAAATTCCAATTCCTATCTCAATTTTCATCCATGTTCTCCGGAACTCCGCTCGCAATGTAACTTAAGTAGCGAAAAAACAAATTTAATTAATCATTTAAAATATATTTTTTTCAAAGCTACGTCGTGATACAAAACCTGGATTAAAATTCCTACCTTCAATTCTTCTCTGAATTCCAAGCATTTGATTAAAGTAGTGTGTCACCTGATGTCGTCTACAGTAAAAGACCAACGAGCAACCGCACGATAGTGATTCGTATATAGCAATAAAAATAACTAACGCGAAGTCTGTTATCGATGTCTCCAAATTTCCTTTTACGTACTGAACAATTTTAAAAATAAGGTAAAACTCTTTTGTAAACATGAGGACAATTATAAACTTCCAAAACCACGTACGGAATACAGATTCTAATAATTTTATTTCCCCTGTCTCTTTATTCAACGTAAATGGTGTCAACTTAAAGTACGATGTCGCGTTTATTACGAATGCAGATATTTGGAATTTCATTGTCAAGTTTTTAGTTCAGAATTTAGCTCTGATTGTATTGACTTCTTTTAAAAACCTTTTTCAAACTGTGGTTGAAAAGGTTGCCGAGCTCCGTTTCTAATATCCTTTAAAAGCTAATCGTCTAGACTTTGTCTCTGGAGTGAATTTTCTAGACTAGAGTCTTGATTCCAGCTGACATATACAAGACAGATACTAATCAGTCAGTCGCAATCAAAGTAATTATCTATGACCTCTAATGAAAGGAATCAAATGCTTTAGCGATGAACAAAGTTTTGATAAATCGATTTGACCAAGCAGTTCTATTTGAGACCATATTATTCAAGATTAATTACAGATCGGGACAAACTGAATTAGAAACCACGCTTCTTCTGTGGTGGGACAACCGAAAGGATGAAACTCTTTATAGCTAGCACATCTCTCAATATGCACATGTATTTGTGTTGATAACAGAAAACTGCCATCTTTAGAAATATTTGACAGCTTCTCGTTAAAGAAGGTAAAGTGAGTTGAAAGCAAAAACAGCGCTAAGGTTAGTCTATGTTTAAAAAAATTCAGAATTTAATCAGTTCTGTAATTCTTTTTGGCGTGGAACAATAAGCTGTTCGGCAAGGTTAATGGCGAAAATAATAGCCAATTATAACTGGTGCTACCATTTTATAATTTCATTACAGATAAGCTCTCGGTATCAACTGTGTACAGTCCATTCTAAATGAGGTACAGTAGCTTAATTATTTTAATTTTTTATTATGGACTCGACTATAGCTCTGGCTAACTTATGACTCCAATGACTACAGTGCCAGCAAAAGGAAATTCTAATTTCAAACATCGTTCAATATTATTTTTTCTATTTTTAGCCACGAGGCAATGATGACATGGAATGAATATTGAAACACGCTTTTACCCCTCGGTTGCAGCTGAGATTTCACAGCTAAAAAAAATCGAGCCCAAACAGACGAGGGATACAGGTGACCTGACTGCGAGTGCCCTGATCGGATATCCGATTTTACTACTACTACAAGTACCTCTGTTGGTCCAATTGGGTTGCATTTCTTTCGATAAACAATAGTGTGCTATAGTATAGAGTACCCCTATTATATGGTGCCTATAAGATGTGCGTGCTGGATTGAACCGTCAATCCCTTGTTCCCAAAGTCACACCTCACACGTTCAATTAGTCCAACACAAATGTCCCACACAAGATGCCTAAATCAAACACAGACACAACACAAATAAGCAGACAATACACATATTTAGATCTCACACAATCATTTAAGTCTAGGTGTTTATTTCCCTACCAAGTGTAACACTGCCTAATAATTGATTATTATTTGTAAAAGGTAATTAAATAAAGAATAATTAATTGTCGCCTCAAATGAACTCTGAACTCGCACACGAAATATCAAACTCTCGACTATTCGCAAAACGTTATTCCAGGTTAATGTTCCTGGATCCAAGACTTGAACGTGAATGTCCAGTCTGCACTCATACACATCCCTTGACCTTGCAAACCAATACAACACAAACATTACATTCCATTCCCTAACATTCATAACATTTACTAGGTACATCTGACATGCCCTCCGCTAATTTCACTATGTGACCTCACATCAAGCTGACAAGTAAATAGCAGGGATCGTATCAACTTAACTTCGAAATTTTTAAATTAAGGTATCAGGCTGAACCAGAAAATTAATTTCAAATGAATACCTTTGCGTTTACACTTAATTTTCGAACTCATTCTATTGTAAGTGATATGTATATGTGGATGTAAGGAAATATATGGTACATACACCACCACTCAGTATTTCTCTGTCAGCACATGTAAATGTGGAAAAAAAATAGTAATTTATTCACTTCGCGCGATGTGTCACTTTACTGGAAATGAAATTAAAGTTTCTTAGTTAAAAAACGGTGTCCCCATGCTGCAGAATTCAAAATGACACCACACTTGCACAGTTTCTATTATCCGGCCGGATATTCGGTATTCGGCGACAGGCCGGAGCCGGATAGGCAGGGCAGAATCAATTTCGTGCCGGCCCAAACTTTCCAAAAAGCGTCTTGATTTAAATTTTGAAACTAGAACGCAGGCGTGTCTAACATGCAATTACGTAGCGTTATCGTTAAGACCACTAGTCCGGGATTACAAACCCAGCGGCTGACATATATTTTGTACCCGGGAAAGGGAAAAACCGGATGAAGCCCGTTAAACAAAATCCACTTTTAGTCGGAAAGAACAGGAATGGGACTACCAGCCTCGGGGAATCGAGCCCTGTTCCAACAGATATAACGGACTGGAACACAGACGGCAACACTGTCTTGGCTCTGGTATTTGTAGGTAATAATATTTCTTTAAGTATAAAATAATTGAACGGACAAAACGTGCCTTCAAAAAGCACCAATATTAGTGTGTTTATTCATTAGTCGTTCGTTACAACCATTACCCATAACAGCTGAACAAAGAACTGAAGACACATATTTATCATGGGGTGCAGCAATTAAAACCGTGCGTCATGAATCCTTAATTTAATTCCAAATGCTCAAACTGATCAAATGCTCCAGAGAATCACCCTAGATACTATAATTTACCGCAACGAATTAAGTGAGTCCTTTCATATTTTAAAAGAGAATGCCTTTATGTTGCAGAACAAAGGGTAAGGTGTGCTAAATAGACAATGGATTTCTTGCAAAAACTAATGTGCTATTCACAAATTCCTATGCTTTTGGGTGCAATTAAACTAGTAACTAATCATCGGATGACTGTACTACTCATCGACTATATTTGACTATAGTATGCATGATGCATCGTATATTTCTTGGAACTTTGAAACTGAGCCACAGTTGGCTTGTGTGTTTGTTCCTCTATTTAAGTTTTTACTGCGGATTTTGCCCCGACTAATATCTCCAGAAGTTGTACCCCGACAGGTATGTCAGATATATAAAGCTTTCAGCTTTCTTGAGTCAAACCGCCGACAGATCGAAATTCCAGAGTTACTATTTGAGATAATAGGTCACCGAGTGTAGGAAACCAGATTCCTCATTACGCAAGCGCAAGGATCAGTTAGGGGCAGGGGTATGGTGAATTCCAGCATAATCTTGCTGAAATATGGAGACTCCGGTGGAGTTGATTCCGCTGACACGGAATGTTTCACAACTGAACTAAGTTAGAATCGAGCACGATTACTTTTCTCTGTGAAAGAACGGATATGTCAATAACTCATCTCTGGCTCTGAAGTCGAGTCGCATCAGTTTCAAATTTCCGAGGTAAGCCTACTTCTGTTTGAACGTTAAAAGGAAACAAGCGGCCCCTTGGACCAACCAATCCACCAATGTCCCCTTTGCTTTCTTTTCCATAAAATAAAGACTTCCAACACGGCATTTGATGGGTGCCATGGACTTCAAAATCAATCGATAAATCCTTCGTTGAGATTTGTCACCAATATCAAAAGCATTTGAATTCTCCAACCTACTTTTGATTTGAATTGAATGGGTATAGATATTTGAGAGGATTACAGCAGTTATGAGTTGTGAACCATTATCACAAGAAGCACCAACGACGGCTATAAAGTATGCCAAAATATGACGTTGATCGCTAAGTTCAATGACCATGTTGACGAATACCGTTGAGGACAGTCCGCAACCGGATTTTATAGTTGGTATGCAGACCCAAAGCTAGGAATGGGCAAGTACGGGCATCCGCCCAAGGGCGCGAGCTGATGGGGGCGCAAAAAAAATGAAAAAATTTGATATAATTTTAATTGAAATGTAGTATAACATTGAAAAAATTGCGGCCCTTCGGGCCGATTTTCAATTTTGTATTTAAACTTAGAGCGAACATGAATAGAATTCTAGCGAATTGTCTCCTTTTTCAGCATGTTGTGAAGAAAGGTAAAAAAAACTACGCCCTTCGGGCCGATTCTCAATTTTGTATTTCAACTTAGAGCGAACATGGAATAAATTCTAGCGAATTGTCTCCCTTTTCAGCATGTTGTGAAGAACAGGTAAGAAAAACTACGCCCTTTGGGCCGATTGTCAATTTTTCTCAAATTTAAGCTTAGTACTGAGAAAACTGACAAACTTTAGGACGCCATTTTTCCTACATTTTCTACCAAAAAACAACTTTTACATGCCAACATGCCCTTAATTTCAACCTAACCTCAAAAAAATTCGCCTCCATGGGCCGCTCCGCAGGGACCGCCGTAAACGGCGGTCGCGCACCCCAACACATTTTGTCGGGAGATACCCTCTGTTACCCGCCTATCTAGTTGACCTTTCCTGGTGTCAACAATGAGGAGTGCAGAATAGATTACATCATAAAATACTAATAAACCTCTTCGAAATAAATTTTTATAAGGGACGCTTTTTCTTCGTGTGCCCAAGGGCGCCAAAATTCTAGCTTCGGCTCTGTTGGTATGTACAACCGTGAGAATGAGACGTTGTGGACATTGTTGAGAATGAATATTGAATTGTATGCATTTGTAGCGGCTTCTCGTGACTCCCAGTCATGTCTAAAGGTTTATATAGAAATACGAGTGTAAAATGGCTTAATGCCCGATGAATGCCCAGCGAAAATGAATAATTCATTCTACAGCACAAATTAGACAAATAATGATGTATCTGGATGCATCATTATGAGACATCTAGTATCATTCGCTATATTTGTGCTTGCCAGCAGTGGTGTGCGGATCTTATTCTCAAGATGGTCATTCATAAAGTTATGGAAAACGAATATCTCATGCCTCTCGCAAAAATTTATTTGGTGATAAGAGGGTCCAATTTATGCCAACTTCGCGCACAGCAACTGAAATTTACCTTAGCCAAAAGTCAACGCTGGCCATATATGAGAAGAGTGCAAGCCCGATTGTTAGAAAAGAAACTGCTGCCTGCATGCAGAAAAGAAACTCAAATAATAGAAGGATTGAATGAATCCATATGGTCTTGTAGCTGTTCGGGAGTGCTGAGAAAATGTAGGCTGGAATATCAGCCGTAAATATGAAGCACGTTACCACTCCAGTCAAAGATGTGACAACCGATGTAACAAGTGGCCAGACGCATTTCTCTCGAATACTTGGTTTCAAATACTTGGATCCAAAGTAATGGTGTCCCGCAGAATTTAACACAAATCATCATACATATGTATTTACAACACAAATATTGATTTTTCAAGGTTTGTCCAAACGAAATGATTCCACAATAAGAAATGACGAACCGAATTTGCAATTGAATTCTGTGGTCTGGATTTGGAGCCATGGGATGTCTTCCACGTACAGTACTGACGTGATATCGGAATTAAACGTACCAGTGTAAACTGCTTGTCGACTTTAAATTTTTCTTAAGTCACGGAGAATCGTGTGATCACAAACCCCAAATAAACCAGATCCAAGATTGCTATAAGAAAGCGCTCTTCCATTTTGATTTTGTTGGACAAACCTGACACGCCTTGCTATTCCAATCCAGAGGAATGAACCAGAGTCGTGTAGCTAAACGAAGAAATGTGTTAACGTTGTCCACTTCAACCTTCGTAAGCATCTGGAGCTCCAGAATGTGTATTAGATGATAATAATATATTTGGTTAGATTAAGTCTGAAATTTTTAATAAATTGAAATTTTTGAGTTCGTGCCCAAGCATATTGTCTTGATTTATAGCATGACTTTACATGAAAAAAAAGACGACTGAAAATAGTTGGTTGGATTTCTAACAGGACTTGGCTAACCATGGCTTCTTTTTTTCACATTTGTAAAATTCCTTACGAGAGTAACAATTCTCTGGTTCTTCAAGAGCTGTCGAGCAGAGAGGTTATGCAGTGTCGATTCCAACATTTCCTTATGTCTTGGGAATTCCGTGTGTCAACTTAAATTCGAGCGTATAGACTCGGACTTTTTCTACTGCGCAGCCAGGATTCTGGGCGTAAAAATTTAAATTTTGTAATAACGTTTTACAGTTCTGAGCGCAGAAGGTGATAGTTACACAATGTCCTAGAGTCACTACATCTTCAGTTTTCTGAAATAATGTTTTTAACACTGAAAATAAACTGATTAACTTTTCACTAATTTTTTAACACACAAAATCCTATTACAAAATAACAGCTCTTAAAATGTGTGACTCAGCGTGACTGTACAGATTCAAATTATTTAGAAATTCTCGCGCGCGGTTTCTCGCGTCACATGACAAAAAAAGTCCGAGTCTATGGGTTGAGGTTTGACAAGGGAGAACACCGATAAGGTAGGCTGGTCTAATTTTAGTCGGTGCCCTAAAATTCGCCGCGTGGGAAATTCGAATTTAGGGGCATGGAGATACTCCGGCGCGACTGCTGGGACGCCATGTGCGTAGCCGGGCGTGGGACATGTTGTCCCAGCGGTCGCACCGGGGTATAATTAGCCCGGGGGGGCGAGGTGGAATATTTAGCCTGAATCTTGTTTTCTGGACCTTGTTCCCATGGTTACATAAAATTATTGTTTTACTAAGGTTAGGGGAGGTTAAAAATTAAAAAAAAAATTAATTCTTGCAGAAGATCGAATACTTGATGAGTCCGAATTGATATTTTCATATAAACACGCGATAACGACCCTGTTAATTGCCTGATGACAAAAGTTGAAATAATTAGCCCAGCCTACCCTACCAGTACACGTATTTTTTGTTTATTAATTTAATTTATATATTTTATTTTATTAAAAATTCGTAGTACGAATTTTTTTATTTTAAAATGAATTATCAACGA
This sequence comes from Protaphorura glebata, assembly GCA_034694305.1. Taxonomy (NCBI): domain Eukaryota; kingdom Metazoa; phylum Arthropoda; class Collembola; order Poduromorpha; family Onychiuridae; genus Protaphorura; species Protaphorura glebata. The sequence continues at coordinate 10,309 of JAQFYE010004725.1, forward strand.
GTCTCCGCATAATATATGTTAGAAAATGTGTGTACTCAGTGCATTCTCGTATTTATAGGTTCCGGCCTACTTTCGGTTGATTTGCTTGTTGTGTGTTATGCATCCTGGCAAACACACTATTCAATAATATGCTTAGGTGTTAAGGCATTGACATAAATTACTTGGGACATTTAGCTTAGTATAAATTGTGTACTTACAATAAATGAACACAGTCAGTCATACTCCGTGGACTATTTTGAGACTTCCTCTACTGTGTGCAGATATGAGTCAATCAGACTCATTCTTGCTCTGGTTGCTGCAAAGAGATGGAAAATGCAACAATTTGATGTCAAGACCGCATTCCTGAACGGGGAGCTGGAAGAAAAAATATTTATGTCGCAGCCCCAGGGATTTCACAATGGAAAGGAAGGGGAAGTGTGTCTGTTACTACGGAGTCTTTATGGACTCAAACAGGCCCCCCGGTGTTGGAGCAAAAGGTGCGTAACCTTTTTTGAATCGTTGGGTCTAATGTCCACTAACAGCGACCCGTGCGTGTTCACAGGAAAAATTGAAGAGGGTTTTGTAATTCTTGCTCTCTACGTGGACGACGGGCTGGTGGTTTCCCCAAATATGAAATCCATAAAAACTGTCGTGGATGCTTTTGGACAAAAGTTTGACATTGAAATCAAATCCGTTGAGAAATATGTGGGGATTCAAATAATCCGAAACGACAACAACATGTTCCTGAATCAGTCCATCTACACCATAGATGTCCTGAAGAAATTCAATATGATGGAGTGCAGACCCGCAACTACACCCATGCAGCCGAATTTGAACTTGACTCCGGCAACAGGACCCAACTCCAACCTACCGTATCGGGAGTTAATTGGGTCTCTTCTTTTCTTGGCTAGAGTAACCAGACCGGACATTTCTTACGCGTTGTGTAAACTCTCGCAGTTCACTCACGCTTTTGATGAAACTCATTGGAGAGCGGGGAAAGAAATCCTCCGCTACTTGAGAGGGACCTTGGACTACTCACTCCAATACAAGAGGATGGGAGAGGACGAATTCACACTCACAGCTTTCACCGACAGTGACTACGCTGGGGACAGAGTGGATCGAAAGTCGACGACGGGTTTTGTTACTCAAATTTCCGAGGCGCCGATTTCATGGATGTCCCAGAAAGAGGACATCGTTTCTCTCTCTTCAACTGAAGCTGAGTATATCGCTCTTTCAACGGGCGCGAGGGAAGTGGTTTGGCTCCGTAATTTTTGCCAAGAATTGGGAGTGCCGCAACAACGTCCAACAAAAATATTCGTTGACAACACGAGTGACATCCGCCTTGTGGAGAATCCTGAATTCCACAAGAGAACCAAGCACATTGACGTGCGCTACCACTACATACGGGAACTGGCAAGTTCTGAAGAGGTCGAGGTGAAATATATCCCTACCCAGGAGCAGACGGCAGATATTCTCACCAAACCGCTCCAAAAGACAAAGCACCGGGAAATGATGAACAAACTTGGACTGAAGAAAATTCCAAGGAAGTGAGAGAAGAAATCCACCCTTGGGGGTATTGGACTCTCTTCACTTTGATGTCTTTTCTGACTCTCACCACTGGAGTTACAATCAAGAACTCCTACCCTGTTCTATGGAGAGGGAGCAAAGTTCCGGTCATCGCGGGGTATGAAAAACTTTATATGCGGATTAATCTGATAAGTCCCTGTACCCTGCTCACAAAGAAAATTCTGCACAAGGACTCAGTCAAAGAGGCCAGAAGAATTTGCGACGAAATGTATTGCAACCATTTCACGATGGAATTGGAGAAAATGTGTCCAAGGTTTGCACAACACTACCCCGTGAATCGGAGAGAAAAACAATTTGTCCTCATTGTCGTTGCAGTTGCAGCAGTGGTCGCTGTTGTTGGAATGGCAGTAGCGGGAGTAGTCGCAAAAATTAACGACATGAGAGGTATTATAGATTATCAACAATTGGCCATCGATAATTTAAACAGGGAGATGAATCTGACCGAAGTTGCCCTGAAGAAATTAAGACATGATTTCAACATTCTGGTGGGTGAGCAGGAAATCCATGAGAAAGATTTTAATGGGTTGAAGAGTAAAGGACCCACAACTTCTTTCACTGTATCCTACATCACAACCAGACATTTGTTGGGGAAGCAGATCCTGCGTGAGTCGGCCCGGGCATGGAATGAGAGGAAAGTCCTTGCGAGTTTAATGGACTATTTCAATATCTCTCTTCCATGCAATGAGAAAGATTGCCCCTTGGCCCTTGCGACTGGGAAGAAATGTACATTCAGCAGTGACTACGAGGACCTATTTCTGGAACTGGACATTTTAAGGCTCAATAATGAGGTACAATTGGTGGAGGCGGACCCATTCAATCTGAGGCTCCAAACCTAGAATCGGACTTGTACTGTTGCTTAAACGGGTCCAAAGAATGCTATTCTTTCCGTGAAAGATGGATGTTCAGTGGCTCTAAATGTGAAAACCTCAAATATGTATGACGTGGTCTTATCAACAACCCAGGAGTGCATGTCGGAGTTTAAGGACATGCAGATGAATTCATAATTTACAGTTGAGCGCTGCAAGCCAAGGAGTGAAAAGGATGCCGAGGAGTTCATTCAAGTGAAGCCCCACCACGGATC
>JAQFYE010004726.1:0-12954 GCA_034694305.1 Protaphorura glebata
CCACTCATCAGTGCCGTTCCGTAGACACCCCACTCGACACAGTTTTTACTATTCGGCCGAATATTCGGTATTCGGTTTGGGACCGAATACGAATATTCGGTATTCGGTTTTTGCCGAATACCACTATTCGGTCCATCCCTAAATAAGATTTATCTACACTCTAATCACTGAATACTAAATTAGAAGACTAGTCACAGAGTTGTAGATAATACGATTACGATTGCAATCCTATTTCTATCCTGAATTAGAATTATGATTGTTTCGTTTTTATATCACTTATTTCTGGGTTTACAAAATCTAAATGTCAATATTAACACTGACTTCAACACACAAGTAATGATTCCGTAGGAAAACTTCCAATTCCAAATCGGACTTACATAAAGCTAAAGAGCAAAAGCTCATTACTCTCATAATATTAACGACGACAACACAATTCTAGTGTTTTCAAATCAATTAATCAGTAAGTTGGATTCATCGATGCTTACAAAAAATTATCTTGTACATTAGTATTTCGATATTATATGACATACATTGTTATCCAAGTTGTTTTGTTTTAACTAACTGTGACTGGGAGGGTGTAGTGAAAAATTTCTGGCACACAAAACTTATATATGCACAAGAATTTTTCATGTTCGTGATCTGGGTACAGTAGCATTGCCTAAGCGCAAAAATTTGGCTTAAATTAAGTTTTACATCCAAAACGCATTCGAACAATTTCCCACGGAACATCAAAAAGATTTCTAATAATCAGATACTCACTCATGCGCATATCAGTAGGAACTGATAATCTCACACCTAATTTTTGAAATGAGTAATTGAGACAGCCGGTGTGTTAATTAAGTAAATGCAATTCCAACAAGTGAACCACTTTTCATGTAAACAACTCAAAAATCAAAGTCCTCGACACAAGTAGAATTGACTTTGTCGGCAAATATCTTTTCATACAGCTAGAAATCACTGAAATATTTTTAATAACATGACGAAATCTTGCCCAGTTGATGTGGACAGGCATTTGACTATTCTTGAACGGTTTGGCGGGTGTTCTCATGAAAAGTGGTTCCCATGTAAAATACAGTAAATGGAATTTGGAAACTATTACGAACTATGTCTTCATTTAACACTCTCAGTATGTCATTCAACGTACGTTATATCCATAAATCTATTGATTTGTACTCTTAACAATCACCAGTCTCTCTCGATTCCACGAATTCGATAAACCTCATGCTAAGAGGACTTAATTGTTTTGTATAAAAGTGCCATAAGGTCTGTGTCTCCATCAGTATGAAAGGCAGTGTAAGCTTGAAGCTCCGCATTTGTGCTCAGACGATAATTGAGCCTTGGATAATGAGCATCATACATATGAGGAATACCTTGTGGTTCTATTTCCAAATGTTGATAACCCACAACCCCAATGAGGAAAACATCTTCCAAATTAATGAGTGGAGTGGCTAAGCTCTTAGTATAGAGTTTTGGAACGAGTTCCCCAGAAATAACATAACAAGGACCCCCAGTATAAGGAGGTAATACTTCACCAGTTGGCCAAACTTTAGGGGGTATGTACCATTTTGAGAATGGATTCACGTCGTGTGGCTCACGTCCTCGATGTACTTGACCTCCGATGTATTTTGGATAGTCTGGTGACTTTGATACTTTTTCTAAATGTAAGACCATGTTAGGGATGTTGAGAAATACATCGTCATCTATTTTAATCAAGAATTTGGCGTCAGCACATTGATTCAAAAACCATTTGATCATACGAAGTGTCTTGATTGTAAGGGAATGGTAGTCTTCCTTCAAGTCTTCCAGGATCAAATCTCCGTGGAGGTAAACTTCGTCTTCTAAATTCTGTGTGGACAATAATCAGATTAATAAATAGGTTTGGTTAATGTAAACTCATTGTTCAACAGGGTAAACCGGCCTAAAAAAAGTCTTCAATTTTGGGGGATCTGTTGAAAGTCCCCATCAATTCAATGGACGAGGTCTGGGAGGCTTCATGCATTTACATTACAGCAGACTTTTAGCAGCACTTGAGTGGAGACTTTCAGCATAGTTTACATTAACACTATTATTAACAGCAACACAAAATACGAAAGAAAAATTTTACTAAGCTGATTTTTAGAATCCATTATCTCTTTAAAGAGGTTTCTCTCCATTGCTTTTCCCTACTACTGGGGGTACATTCACTCCGCTAAACGAAAGCAATCCAATCGACAAGAAAAGTCTGCGGCGTTGCCTGGCCCTGCCTGGCGTACGAGTACGAGTGTCGAAGCCGATCAACCGGGCTGTTTTATTTTTGAAACTGATGATTAAAAAATTAACTCGATCTAACTGCCTAGTTTTTTTTGGCTATGTGTTTCGGAAAAACTGAATCAATTTCAGAAGTGAAACAATACGGTAATAATACTCGAGTTGAACAGTTTTCATTAATTTAGTCTCACCTGCATCATACTGTGATCCTTTGGTCGTCCAGTGAAAAAAAAAACAATGATATCATACTCTGAATTCCAATTTGCCCAAGTATTCCTGATTGAGTCTCGACGCTCGACGCTTCCTGGAAGAGTCGTCACAAGGATAACCGCCAGTTTATCTTTCCCCTTCGACTAAAAAAGGAAAAACAAACAGTCAATACAAATTTTGTGAATTGCAAGAAATAATTTGCAGGGAATTGAAATAATGGAAAATAAGACTTTTGCTAGGTCTAACCTGACATCGTTTAATTGGTTGGAATATTGTCGTCTCCTCTGATGGCTTAACCGACTCTGATGCATTTAGAGAAGCGCCAAGAGCCATCAGTATCTCGGAATCCATGGAATTCTTCTTGTACCAAAATATGAAGACACCAAGAAAAAAGACGAGGGCGAGAGCACCGAGTCTCCCATTTCGACTTTTCAGGCATTTATGTATGAGACTTCGTCTTGACATTCGGTGGTTTAATTTTCCAAGCAGGAATTTTTCTATTCGATCAGCTCTGCTCGGTCCCTTCGATTCCACTTCAGCTCTCTAATATTACAAAAAGAGAAAAGATCAACCAATTAATTTTCTGACTTCATTTAACTATGTCAATTGACCTTTTAATTTTACGTATTCTATTTTTTTTTACATCGACTATATAAATCCATCGGTTTTTCTTTAATCTTTGGTTAGACTAGTTGGAGACTGGATTTCTCTTCACTTACGTTATTTAAAATTCCACGACGCATTTGATTGTTCATTTGTTCTGAAATTATTCCTTTTCTACCTCATTTGGAATACACGCCCATCCCCAGATCCAGACAAGATAGTGTATGGATATGGATTTAGATTCTTTATTAACGTGTCTTTTCTTCTGCAATCACACATACAAGTATGCTCATTGTTTGTCTTACGATGATAACACATTGTTTCACATTACACACATTATTCGTTGATGGTCTTTCATTCCGGAAATACTCGACCAAGTACGATTGGAATAACTATTATTTAGCCAATTGTTGAACAACAGTCTTTGTGTCCAGACAACCAACATCGCAGGTACATCCCAACCCGAAATTAGAAAGTGACGGCGAAATATTAGCTTCACAGCTAATCATGATTGACAATTCACAGAATTAGCTAGCAGCTTAATTAAATGCTTTCAGCTTTAAAATATTTCTATTCAAATTAACTTTTGGCAAGATGTATTCAAAAATATTTAAAAAAACAAGAACCAGTGGTTGGACTGTTTTTTATACTACCGATACAATGTGGACGGTAAAAAAGATTAAATGATGTGACTGCGTGTTTGGATTTGGCATTGGCATGCTTAGGTGTAATTTTCCTTGGTTCGATATTCTGGTAATGCGTGCGTGACCGTCTATTCCATACTACCATTTAGAATCTAGCATGACAACGATATAGACGTCGGGTTTTCACCGGACCGAATATTTTCCGGTTGGGTTCGCGTGTCAAACGCAGACTTGTCAATAAAGTGCGAATGACTGTGACGGAGTTAGTTGTGTAATAACAATGACCTTAGGAAAATAATAACATGAAAATTATAATTCACCTGAATTCCCAAGAATTAAGAAGGTCTAGGACAAACGTTAAAATAAACTGAGGAAACTGATGATAGAGCTTTTTATCAGGCCAGACTTTTCAGGGATAACTGTTGTAAACAAGCGGCGCGTATTAAGAGAAAACTCAATTAATTTGGGAATTTAGAGTCAAAATTATTCAGTCGTTGATTTCTAAAAAGCCATCCTAAACTAAACTAACATGCATTCAGGTCAACGTCAGTGAAATTGATTACATCGCACTGATTCCGATGTTATTTCGTATGTAATTAATTCTCAATTTTAGAAATGTTCATTGTTACAAAATCAAAATTCGAACATGCTAGTACGGTAGTACGAATAAAGTCAGTACAAATGACAAAATAAATAAAAATTTGGAATTACAGAAATCAAAACTAACTAGACAATAACAGTATATCTTGAATTAATTTAATTTCATGTGCGTGTACACAAGACACGCACTGCATAATTAATTAATCCAGAACAAAATTACCTTTCTCCTTGATTCTCCCTTGTAGTGTAATCGACTAGCACAGACGTTGCTAATGATCTTATTTTTCCTACTCTTCAAAATTGATTGACAATTCCAAATTCACAATTTAACAATTATTTATTTTATTCAAAATCAGAGTTTGAATAATTTAGAAGTTCGTTCCAATGCGGTGAAATGTAAAGCGACGTATTCCAATTTGCCCCCAACGAGTCATTTTCACGCTGCACAGATTTTTTTTCACACTCACAAGGAGAACTTTTCGGATGTAACCATAATAAATATGCATCAGATTTTGGGGAAAGCTGCTGGGATTTCCGGAGTTAAAATTTTGACTTTTTTCAAAACACTGGTTTATTCTTTTACGTCCATAATAATGTTACAAATCGGAAAGATCTACCACAAAATTTTGGTCTTGGAGCTCGGAATTTTCAAGGAGGGACCCGTGTGCAGATGGAACCCAAAGTTCAAAGTTTCGGCTATGCACTTCGTGTACTAAGAAGGTAAGTGACACGCACGCATTATTTGGCTTGAAACTATACAATTCTATGCGGCTAAGCAAATGAGAGAACGCCTAGCACCATAAACACTGTCTACCCGAGGGATTGAACCCTAACTATAGAGGAGTAAGTAGGAGAGGCCTGAACTGTGAATGACCATATGACTTTACAAAATACTAGTTTCGATTTCAATCGAATATTTTGAGAACTGATTCGATTTACTCTTATTATACCGGTGTGCAGTTAAGGCTGATCACCACATGGGATCAAAAAATTAATATTGTAGACCATATGATTAGGTCAAAATCAAATATCGTAGTGGTGCCGTTAGATGTATAGTTTTGGCACAAAAAATTGCACACCTACGGTTCAAACATGATGTACTTGTAATTTTAATTTGAAGGAAAAGCTAACATAATTCTGAAAACTACCAGAATTCAATAGTACAGTGCGGCCCAAAACTCTTTCCTTGAAACAAGGCAATTATAAATTACAACAACGCGAACGATAGGGAAGAAAAGAAATCCAAGGATGACGATTGATCAATCAATTGCTTTAATCAATCTTCTAATAATTAATTACTCTTTAATTAGTAACTTCATTTTTCTACACATTTTGAGTTATACATTCCTTAGTTCTTACTTAGTACACGTCGGACTGTCTTTCAAATATTTACTACATCTTATAACCATAATACCTACGTTTAATCCTTCAGTGTCGTTTGTTTATGGATGGAAAACCTGTTTTCGAAAACTCTTCCTCGGCCAATTAACTTTTCAAACTCCTACTTTGACGAATAATTTTTTTTGGAACACCAAAGAGAAGATGTCCAGATGTGTAATTCCGTCAGAAAATTCCAGATCTAACTAATCGTGACGCACGACATAAATTTTTAATCCCGACGACATTTCTTGCATTAATCCAGTATTTCATTTTTCGATCAATAAAAATTATAGTTACAGTCTTATGGATTCTGTGTGTCAATTAAGTCATTTCAGGAGAACATTTCTAAGTAACTTTAAAGGCCAAGTGGATGAACAATGAGCAGAGTTCGTGACCTGAATTGCTTGTCATTGTCGTTTCCTTATTTCTTATTCATTGTGAGAATTGATCGCTAGTTCTTCTGGTATTATTAGTTACTGTCAGGTCAGGATTACCTCCAAACTCAAACTGGTAAGTCATGACATGTCTCATTTTTAATAAATTAGATAAAAATCCAGTTTTTACCTCAAGGATTCTCAACATAAATAGCTTAACTTTGTTCGTTATTAACATTGTTCTAGTTGGGGTCCCATTATTGGACCTTCTTGGAATATTTTGATTTGAGATAATCGAAATGATTCAAATGTCTGCAGTCTTTTGCGTCACCTTGCTGGTCATCGCAAGTGCACAGGTAAGAACATTTCGACTTAGCATAAGGGTGGTTTGCAGCTCTTTAAACATTTCCACTCATACTAAATAGGCAGGGTGAAGAAAGAATTCCCTCCATTCTGTTGCTACTAAACGTATTTTCAAGGGCCAACCTGAATTAATTCATCATTTAATTTATTTTGTAGGGTGTTTCTCTGAAAGTGAAGAGACATTCTGCGTTGGTCGTCGTTCAATTCGATGAATCTATTTGCCATCCTGAACCTACTGATGGCGTCCCACAATACATTGTTGGCTACGACACCGTAATTGACGAGACTTCAAAGACTGCATTCTACCCAGATGCCGGTGAAAGCATTCCGGTCCGAGTGGCAGGATTCGGGCGTCATTATAATTTGCAGAAACCAACGATTGGATTCGGTGCGACTCTCCTTGGAGCAGCCATCGATTCTCTCGCCACTTTCAACGGTGTCGTTTTTACAGGTTAGATTTCACAGCATTAGATGAATAATTCGGCTTCAATTAATGTCTTCAAGAGCAATGTATTTTGAAAGTACCCGCTTTCGTCTAAAGGCATTGCCAAACTCAGGTTAGGCGGTAGAGGTACCATCTTCATTCAAGATATTAAAATTCATTCTTGCTATTTCAGTTCCATCTGGTGACAACGTGAATGAGACATTGAGAGGTCACGACGATCGACAAGCTTCACTCTGTCGCCAGAAGGTTCCAAAGGATAACATCAAACGATTGGGAAAAGACAATGAAACTGCTTTGGAAGATGGAGACTATTGGACTTATGTGACCCGAGCAGAGGCCTCTGCACTTCCAAATCCGACTTATCCCATTGTCCAGTCCTACGTCGATATTTTTGTTTCCGGCTGTTTGGACATTGGAACCAAACATGAGATCGAAAATTTTGCTGATGAATGCGTGGAATCAACACTTGGATGGGAAACGACTTGGGTCAACGATAGAGTCTTCCCTCGGAGATCAATCGTCAAACAACCCAGGGCTCCTGAAATTGACAAACTTTTGGCTACTAGAACACCAATTGGATTTAGCCGAATTGTAATTGAAGGCTAAATGACAAATACTGGAAATACTGACCGGCTCAATAAATAAGCTCACTTGCAAAAATTCAAAAAAAATATTTATTTTATTTTATTTTATTTTATTTATTTGTTGTTTGATTATAAATCCTAAATGGGCGGCATAAAATGACCTTAACAGAAGATCAAAGTAATTCGAGTCCAAAATGCGAACTTGTGAAAACACTACTATCGTCAATGTAGGATCTATTGGTTTGATAAATGTACACAGGTGGTTACCTTGTACAGAATTAGATAAAAGCGTTTTGTAGCATTTTTCATCATTTGACTTCGATCTAATTTATCTTGAATTTTTGAATTGTGATTTCTTTTTGAACCAGAGAAGGCATTTATTGAAAACAAAAATAGGTATTGCTAACTTTTCGGGTATCACCTTCTACATAACATTCTTTGTTCATTAGATCAATATCTACAACATTTAAAAAATTCAGTCACATCTAATAACCGCCCAAGATGTATGGAGTCCCAGTGTCGTTTAATAAAACTTATGTCTTCATGTCACATAAGTTTCCTGGAAGACATTCTAATGTATATTTTAAGAAAATGAGAATAAACCATTTATTTATATTTTGAAATCAGAATAATTTATATGAAGATAAGTTTCTGGGAAATACAGAAACTTACCATATGTTCATGACTCATACAATCCACTCTTCATACAATCCATTCTTATCGTCCATATTTAACTAAATGTTATTAAAAATATTGATTTTTTCTGAGCATTGCATTGGCGCTAAGTTGAAGTAAACAAACAACAAAGTGCCCACAAAAGAATACAAAAAGAAGTGGTAGAATTCTAGACTTTTCTATGAATCGATAAGTTCGGATCGTTTGAGTTGAAGTGTATTCGATTTTGCTTCACGGATTACGATTGAACTCACAAGAGACACTATTCCGGTGTCAAACTTATACCAGGGTAGACTTGCAACTTCAGACAAGAAAACATTTATTGTTAGACACAAATGACTAAATTTTAAGAAATGCGAATGAATCTTTAACTGGATAATATTGTTCCAATGTTTCGCTGTAACAATTTTCAATATAATTTACGGTCCTAATATTCTAAAGGCGCATGCCAATTTCTTTTTACATCTGAGGACGATCCTTTGGCCGATAGTGTGAGTGCAGATTGTTCTGAGCAGCAATATCACAGTCATGTCTGTGGCCTGACTCATCTCACCAAAACACAATAATCTGTCAAGAGCCAATAATTCAACAAATACACCTTATCATTACTCAAACAATAAATATTTGTCCATGATCTGTGCACTACATAACGCAAGGTTTCTAAACATAAATTGATAAATTCACGTATATAATGAGTCTGGAGACAGGATCATTTGTGAATTCTTTTGACAGTCACACAACTTGAGAGTAATTGTACGAGAATTATGACACCAAATTGGTCACGACCCGTAGCTTGTAATTTGCAGTCTACATATATTCACCAAGTAAAATAAACTGGAAATATATTGACATCCACCACGAAGTACGGCAGTGGAGTATAAGAACCCATGGAAGGTATGGGCTTTACTAATTTTTACAATTTGACCACAAATAGTACAGAATGAATGGATGAATAAATTTTTAACATTGTTCACAGATTTCTAGGCTACAAATACATCATGCTAATGCTACTATGTTCGCCAAGTCAACCTCTGGAGAAATTATGTCTCATAATATTAGTGACCATCCAAGCAGCTGGAGCAGGTCCACTGACCTACGCCGTATGCATGGCAACATGTATGGCCGGAAGTCTTGGTGTGGCGACAGCCTTATGCGCCACTGCATGCGCACCACTCCTCGTAGCTCCAACACCTTGACTAATCAAATTATTTACAGATGCACGCAGAATCCGTTGTAGGGTTACGACTCCAACCGTCAAACCGTGATACGTTAATACGGTATGGTTTCGATACGTTAGGCAGACATGGTGCATTGCTTAAAAAAATTTGTTCTCGGTTTCCAGATATAAAAAATAATTTATTTAAGCTAAATTGAAAACAAATTATACATTATACATCAACGTGAAAAATGCGTGAACGGTTGATGCCTTAAGATGAATGTAAATTAAAGAGGTTCTTTACATCTATATATTTTTATATTGTTGTAATGATCATAAAATACTTGTGAATAAACCCACGAAACCTCATGTAAAGTGTATTGTATTTAATTTCATATTTTTTACTATAGTAATATAATGTGAAGAAAATTATGTGCCGAGTTCATTAGCGATCTGTCCCGAACGGCACTTTTTAATAACATCGAATACTGTAATGAGATATTACACGGGAAACCAATTACAGAAAGCTTCGTAATTCAACCACTTTCCACGCATATTACGTTTACGAGATCGATATAAAGAAAACCACATTTAAATTAATTCGTATCATATTTCCAGAATTCTAAGACTTCGTGCTGAGTGAATTAACAAATTGGATTTATTTCTGTTAAAATGGACCGCCAAGACACAAGAAGAATGTTGCTCCACAGATGAAATTAATTTTGAATTTTTCCCAACTACTAGGGAGACATTCACCAGACCAAACGGTCAGCTGCATACTAAAAAAGATGAAATGATGCTTGACCATGCATTAAGGAATATATAGGTATCAATTAATGTGCGTATTTAGTTTTCAATCATTCTAGTTACAATTTATTTACATTATTCCAAAACTAACACCAATCAATTCACAATTTTACAAACGAAACCCCAACAGTTATGGCTAAACTAGTAATTGTCAAAATACTAGGCCGGAAACTAAATTGAGAATTTGAATATGAGTCAGAACAGAAACGACCGTATTTGATTGAGCCCATTTGGATATTTTCTGTCCAATTGTAACTGATTCCATAACTGGCTTTCGTCACTTCGTCCGTCGGGCTTAAACACTTCGAATTCCCTTCAAAGTTGACACCTTCAAAAATTGTCCATTCATGCTGTCCAGTAAACATAAATGATTGAGTCATGATGGGGCGTGTAAAATTCAGCCCAGTATCAGATGCTGGAATTCTGATTCCGCGTAAAGATTGATCTCCGTAAAATGTGATTTCCGGGGTTTGAAGGCTGGATGGACCAAAACGCTCTACTCTCACCACTTTCGTTTCCGGTAATGTTTCATGACATGACCCATTTGAATGGCGGAGCTGTGACATTGTAAGACGGGGATCGACTGTAGACTGCATTTGTACTTTCCACCTGGAACAAACATACATTACAAATTAATTCATCTAAAAATACGCAGTTCATTTAAAGTTAACGCTACCGTTATAGACATAACCTTCTCAGCTCAAATTCTTGCTTTATCAGCTGAATGAATTTTTGGCTCGCTGACCTGAACTGATATCAAGAAGGTGACTCTTCTCCAGAGGAACTACTTTAAAGATCCCATCGACTAAGATAATTACACCAAGATCTCTGAGGACCTAGCCGAACAAATAATTGGGTGGTATGTCCACCAGGAATTGAACCCGGGAACCCGGATGTATTAAGCCTGGCATACTACACTAAAGCATTCCCTAATACACTCCGAAATTCGTAAAAATATAAGGAAATGGAATCCGCGCACAGCTTTGGACTCGTTTCTAATTAGACATAAATTTAATTTTGACTTACATGCCATGAAGAAAATACGAGGTAGAGTTGGTCACCCAATGTTGGAACAGGTCAAAATTACTATCTTCGAATGTGACATTTTGACCGACACAGTTGAGACTTTCGTAAAATGTAATACTCTGCTTATGTTGAGCAGCGGTTGGAGAGCTGTATGTTGAAATCACAACGATTGTGAACAGAAGTGACGGGACAATTTTATTAAAGTTTGCCATTTTTAGAAGATTTTTTGTGAGTCGGGATACTCTGTCCTCTGTACAATGATGACAGCGAACTCCGTTAGTCTCCTTTAAATTGTTTTTCGTTATCATCCTTCCATTTTATCTCCACCCGGAACAATTAACTCCAGTAATGTTCGTAGACGTCACAGGTGATTCACAGCCAAGGTTTAAACGCTATTTTTCAGAAGGTGCGTCGGTGGGTGTCCTAATATTGCGGAACATATTATTTGAAACTAACATCACTGCCCTTGGATTTTGAAACATCGCTTTTGTACGTAAAAGGCACTTCAGAGCAGTTCCTATTTCCGCAATTAACTACAGACAAATAACGCGCATCAGAGTCCGCACGTCAATCAGTTCCAATTTCCAAGGTTCGAACAAACTCTACTATGTAACAGAACATACATCTCTGTACTCCGAATAAGGTGGAGTCGGAGAAAACTTGTGACACACATTTTGTGAAGAATTCTGCATGTTCCAGGGCAGGGAGCTTTTCCATTTTATTAATAATATCGGTTGCGCGTTGCGGCGATAAAGAGTGAAATAAAAATCAGAATGAAAAGAGGGGGGTTTCGAACAAAATGCTCCCAAAAATAAATTTAAAAATAAATTTAAAAATAATCAAAAGAAATAAAACTCACATACTGATTTGTGATTTGATGATTCAGATTCTATGAATTTTCACTCTATTTTCCCCAATATAATCCACTCCAATAATTATATTTGCAATCAATGTTTCAATATTTCCGGGTGACGCGTCGCCTTCACAATGAAGGTCGAAAAATAAACCTCTTCAAGTTTTACTCAATCGGTAGTTTTGTAAACTCTTTGATGACGAACGAGACCAGTTATTGACGGAAATTGTATAAAACCGGTTGAGTGTTATTTTGGTGTAAACTGTGATTAGAGGTGATTCATAGCCTATCATCTATTGTGTTTGTGAAGCGGGCACACTTCAATATAAAAGCTTTATTTTAAACGCTCTCACTTTAGTTGAACATTCGAGGCTGAACCATTAACAGGTTTTCAAACACATACATACCCCCACTATGAGTTCTCTTAAATTTTCGTTGATAATTGTCGTTATAGTTGCTCTTTTTAAGCTAAGTTCTGCTCTAATTCCCCAGTACGCCCAGTTTTACGCAATAGACACATGCGATGGGCCACACATCTACACACTTGACACCGTCCATGATTTCCAAACAATTTCCAACGCCAGTGTTTTTGCAATTACTCAACGAGGCATGTAAGTTTAGTTTTTGATTATGGCTTATTCTTAAAATTTTATATTCTTTCATATCTTAATGGGTTTCTGTCTGCCGCTAACTCGGCTGGGACCGGCTTCGATTCTCCTGACTATGGTATGGTATCTTTGCTGTACTCTGTGGTTTTTACCTACCATTATGCAGAAGTATTTCCAACATTTGCGTTCATAAATAAATAAATAATGGGGTAGGAAAGTCTGGTACACCACTTGGATGCCCAATGATATCGTTTAAAGAATTTGGGCGTAGTGCGGTGACAGTGACAGTGCAGTAACGCCTACGTCAAAATGAATCGAATTCTGTGCTTCCTCGCTCGTAGATATAGACGATAAGCCATCATTTGACAAATTATGTGTG
>JAQFYE010004727.1:0-12954 GCA_034694305.1 Protaphorura glebata
TATCAACATGGCCCTAGGTCGGAGCGTCGTAGCTCTAAAATTAGTTTTTAAAAAGTCTCTATTCATTATGCGCAGCCTGCTATTTGACTAAAAGTTCTATTGCCATTTCCAAGGATACCACTATTCTCTTCTGTTCATTAGGAAAATTATAGTCTCTTATTGCCTCCACGAATTTCTCGTCCTCAATCTAATGCGGTACTGCGCTTCCTTACCATTTGGTTTAAGAGGCATTGCTTCTGTTCACACTTTGCAAGCATAGAATTTATTTCTCGTCCGTACAAAGATTATTTTGTATTATTGCTTCCAAAGATTTCCTTTACTCAATCTACTAAGGTACTTTGCTTCCTTACCAATTCGTTTAACAGTAATGGCTTCTATTTACATTTTCCAATTCATCCTGCTGCCACAATTTTTTTTAGTCAATCTCCTAAGTCACATCGCTTCCTTACCGATTGGGTTAAGACGTATCGCTTCTATTCACATTTCCAAGCATATCATTCTTTGCTCTTCATAACGACATTTATTTTCTATTTTTCCTTCCCAATTTTTTTTTCCTATTTCTATTTTCCTGGACGCTTTGCACAATTTTCATTACGAACATTATGTTGTATTATTGCTTCTCCAAATTTTTTCCCTCCGTTTTTTAAAGAACTTTGCTTCCCTACCGATTGGTTTAAGAGGTATCGCTTTTTTTTACACTTACAGCACTATCATTCATTTTTTTTCACCCCTAATTTTTTTTTCTATAATTGCTTCAACCTTTTCTTTTATGAGATACTCCCACATCTTTCATTGGAACGGACAGACAGACAGACGGACTGACGGACTGGGCATCCGCAATAAGTCATTTACTCCGTATATTACGTCGCACGACTTAATAACGCTAAAGAGATATCGCCACCTAATGTTAAAGAGATAGGCCTATCTCATTACGTACACGAAGCAGCAGTGCTTACTATACAGTGAGTACCAAATGAAACCGACAACTTGCAACAGCCCTTCATTTCTATATCTAAAGCGGGAAACTCAAACGACAAGGTAACCAACATTGGCGTTTAACATTACCCATTGAAATTTTGTCCGCTTTTCCCGCTAACCGTTGATCTCTGAGGTCAGAACAATTCAAGCTTCGCCATTGATGACAGTTGAATGTCAGGGCGGGGTTGGACTTGGCTGTGCAAGTAAGTCTGGTCTCAAAGTTAACTTATAATTTCGTATTTACACCAACGTCGGTTACCTTGTAGTTCGAATTTCCCTCGCTCTAGATATAGAAATCAAGGGCTGGGGCAAGTTGGGGTGGCCGGTTTCTTTTGGTACTCACTGGATAGCACAAACATACCTTCGTCGGAGATATGCCCTCCAAATGCTCTCTCTTCCCCTGTCTCAACCCATCTCCACAGTCTTAACCTGCTCGACAACTCCAATCCCTCTAAACCACTCACCACACACTCCCAACTGTTTTCTTGACCCTCACACCCACTCTCCACACCCTTTCCAAAACTCTCAAATCCCTCTGAACGACTCTCCAATACCACGGGCTCTCTATCCAGCCTCGACTGTTTATTTGTTCATAGTGCCGTGCCATACTGGAAGGGTGCAATCAAGATGAGCACTGTTGTGGCCGTCACGTATGCATTGCTGGAACTTGCAGAAAAGTAAGCTACCGTTTTGCTCTTTAACTGTATGACAGCTTGGAGAAATGGACAATGGAGAGTTATCCCATCCCTGCATTTTCTTTTGAATGATTGGTCCTCGAACTCCGTAGCGACTTTGTTCATGACCTTATAGTTAGTTGCTCCGCTGGCCCCTAAACAATATCGTACAGTGGAAATGGGTACCCCTTCCTTTGAATTTGGAATATTTGGATTTTGATGCAATATAAATTAGTTTTGTTATGAACTTTGACCTCCTGAACTACCGTATTTCCTCTATTCAATGCCGCGGCTTGTATAGACAAAATTTAAAACTCGGACCGGTTCTAATAGAGACCGGCCTTTATTGACAGAATAAAACATTCGGATTCCCCTCTATTTTATTTTCTTATTATATCGAAATCTAGAATCACGGTTTTTTAGAAAATTCGAACTAGAAAAATCAGAATATCCTAGCCGTGCATAAAGACGGTTCTGTTTTTTCCATCGTGCAATGCATTACTCGTCAACTCCAAAAAACTTCCAACTTGTAACTCGAATCAAAGGATAATCTCTTCGTTCTTGTTAAAATTTTCAGAAATTATTTTGTTAGTTTTCAAATTCTGTCTGCACCGCTGGTAAATATTTTGAATTTCGACCGAGTTTTAACGTTGTAGGCAAGTACATTGACACGAATGAGAAATCTGGCTGGAACTACATGCCCTCCGCTCTATATGACGAGTGCAAACGTTTTCGGGATGACACAGTGCGCACGACGGTTGAGGCCAGGCTTATGATGGAGACCGGCCTCTTATGCAATCCGGCCTGCATTTACAAAATTCTAAATTTAGCACGGCCAGTAACGGAGACCGGCCTCTTTTAGAGGAAATACGGTGTTTAAATATATACTCAAGCTAAAAAGAATACTTCTTCAGTTACGTATCACGGGCTACCCATTTCCTAGGTTCCAAATTTGGACAGCTGACAACAGGTTTCACGTTTCCTATACCAACACATTTCAACCCAAAACATTTCAATATGGTAACAAAACATATAAATTATATATTGATATTAATATTAGGTTAATTGCAAATATAAAAATATTCTAATATTCTAGTCGTCCAACTCTATTCTGTTTAAATAATCCGAGGAACACATTTTTTGAATTTTTTTTGTCAAAGTCTTCAACTACATGAATAATAACCAAACTTATTAAGTAAATGTATAAACAGTGCCACCATTTTGCTGATATTTGTGCGGCTGGGTCAAATTGTTGCAGTGGGAAATGTCAGGATGGACGATGTGGGGTAAGTAACGCACGTCGACATTTATAGTAGATCAACGCATATTCTAATCTTTGCTTATTTTCTCTTGTACAGTGCATACCAAGATGGGGTGCTTGCTTTGAAACAACAGACTGTTGTCTCAATGATATATGCATCAATAAGATTTGTGCACCGCTGCACAGAGGAACTTCAGTGGCCACACTTTTTAACAATATTGGTGGTCGTTGATGAAAATAGGGATTCATAGTCAAAATTAACGTAAACGAAATATAATTAACTTGACATGAGAATAATAATTTTACACATGTTATTGCATGGAAAGGGATATCGCGGTGGGTGCACAGGGAAAATCCCCTTCGGTGTGATTTGCTTCGAATTTGGCACATTGATATATTTCGACTTTCAGAAAATGGCTGAAGACGATTAGCCATAAAAATATCAGGGTCACCCCCAAAAAGGGCGCCAAATTTGGGTGTGCAGTTTCCTCTTAACCGGAAAAATTATCCCTACAAATGCTCTCCCACGAACAACTTTTAGGCATTTCGTTCTGATTTGCATTGATTTGCATTGATTTGAGGTGACAGGAGACAAGGCAGCATCCCAGATCAGGTCACACTATGGTTCCCTTAACCTCTAGATCTTCAACCATTGACCACAGAGAAAAGTGCTAGAGGGAGAAGTTGTTCATGTGTGCAACAACTTTTGCAAAGATCATTTTTTTTAAGATGTAACGACACACCCAAATAAACATTAATTAAAATTATTGATAAATGAGTTTCTTAGGGCTAATCGACTTCAGCCATTTTGTTTAAGGGTCGCAGTATATCACTGTGCCAATTTTGAAGTAAATTACGCCGAAAGGTATTTTCCCATGCACCTACCGCGATGTCCTACATTGTGTCCCTGATTCACATTACGGCTCGGTTCTTTGTTTATTACAAAGGCGGTACAACTAAGTTTTCCAAAGGCGCAATGCGTTAGAATGTTTGTTTCCGCGCTCTGGCCGCCACATTTCTCCGATTCACTTCAAATTCGGCATGCACGACAACTTGGCCAAAACAGCACAAAACAAAAAATCCACATGTAATGGATTTGTAAGATAAAAATGCAGAGTCCGATCATCTAATAACATTTTTCTAAATAAATAAAAACATTCAGGATATTATTTACAACCGTAATGAATGCCGAGAATGGATGGCTTGCTACGAGTTTGGTGAGTTTTGGCTATGTCCACGGCAAAATAATTTAAAATTAAACAAGCCTTACCTGTAAGGTAAGGTTTGATTGTAATTATTCGAGTTACCGGAAGTCCCGGGGGATAATCATTACTAAGTGAAGCCCCTACATGGTTAGGAGGAAGACATGCCACCTGGTTGAAAGACTAGAAAATAAAAGAGGTTATGCTCCGCCCTACTCTCTCTCTCTTATACCCACACGCACAGAAGAAAGGACGGTCTAGTTTAAAGAAAAGGATAGGATGCATTTCCACTAATTGAAGAATACTGGGGGCGGGTAGTTGGGTGATTATCCCACGGGACTTCCGGTAACTCGTATAACTACAATCAAACTTTACCTTACAGGTAATGCTCGTTTAATTTTAAATTGATACTTCGTTACCTACGCTCCACACTACTAAGGTACAATCACTACTAAGTGAAGCTGGTCACAGACATTAGTGGAAATGAAGTTTGGTTATTTTATTCATCATAAAGTCTGATGATACAATCACTATTGATCAGGAATACCCATTGCCAAAGAATGCCTGTTGTCTATTTTATGTTTATAATATTTCGCGAAGGGGGAAGAAGATCTTGTCCACCCGGCGCAAGAAAAAATAACATCAGTATTTAAACCAACAGACTCAGCTTTTGAAGTCGAGGCATGTCTGAAACTGTGAGCTTTGAATCTGTTTACATCTATATTAGCTTCTGAGAGAAGGCTATTACAGTGAATAGAGCCAAGAAACCTAGCGGATCATAAATTGACATGAACAACGAAAGTAACTCACGTTTCATTGGCATCTACTTCCAGTTAGGATACCTTCCTTTGCTTCCAAAAAGTTTAGTGAGCAGGTGAATGTGTCTTTATTTTGGTTCCAGAATATTCCCAGAATTCTTTGAATTGTGGTTTCACCTTCCGGAGTAAGGCTCTTCGCTGTTGAAGCTCGGAGTTCTTCGGGTATGTGCCTTGGGAATGATGGTCATTCCTAGTTTTGACCTCAAGACTTCTGCACAGGGGGTGGTTTTCCAGGATGCGCGCGACGAATCTGCGTCATGGTGGAAAAAAAACTTTGGCGGTCTTGCTTGGATATAATTTTAGAACTTTTCTCTCCAAAATTGGCTTCTTCATGTGCTCAATGGAGTGTTCCAAGTTAATTCTTACATTTTGGCCACCTTGATGAGAGGGATTACTTCAGGACCCGTCACAGCAGCGACAACCATGGATCGGTTCTCGGACTTCAGTTTTTGCTTGTTTTTTTACGGCGTGTCGATGAGGTTTATGCTCCATAGCGGGGAGTAGGAGCCCGATATTTTTGTGATTTCGACGAAATCCGACAGAGATGATTATGTTAGTTACTGTGCTGCGAGATACCGTAATGCGACCCTTTTTCATCTCCATGACAACCGTTTTTATGAGAAACAGTAATTGGAAACTCTTCGAATCCTGAAATCCTCTTCAACACCCAATTTCTTCGGCGTTTTCGAAATTTTTGAAAACTTCAATTTCTTTTCATGAAGAGTAACGTGTGGGCTGTATGTGTTCAAATTTTCAAATTTTTATCTTGCTCGGTTTAGACAGGAGAGCCATTGAAAAGTGGCCAAATAAAATGATGTGCACCCTCTGTAACTGTGCTTTTCATTGATAATAATACTGCTTACTTTACCACTGTTCGTTTGGCCTGACGAGACCAATTATAATTTCTAAACGTGTTTGTAGATTGATATCCTGCCGTTGACGTTAGAACTGCTAATCAATAAATAGACCGTAAACTCCATAAAATGAATTTAGTCGGAATATTATTAGAATGCACGAGAATAGACTACACACAAAATGGTTGGAGTCCCAAATCGCGAGTGTGGAGAATTGAATAGAAATGAGAAGGAGTGCTGTGAAATGGTGGATGAGTGCAACGTGGAACTTGGGGAGTGTCTTCCCGTGGAATGACATGACATGACTCTGCACTTTCACTCATAACACTAAATTACCGTATGATGGCTCTAGCGCCATAATAATTAGAACTAGGACATAAAAGAATAAATGATAACAATGAGAAAGAAATGTTAACTAAGTCCTGCTTATGTTCACGAACAACCACCTTACTGTTGATAATAATGAATAAACAATATAATTGACCCCTGTAAAATTAATTTCGGACACTTCTGTAAAACCGTGGGTTATACAGTAGTGATTTCCAAGTATGATTTATAACGGTACCCTAACGATTGGAAATGGGTGATTAATATATTCATCAAAAATCTGTCATGGGTTACTTTCACTTTGCAAAAAATCTGAATGAACAACGAAAAAGTCAATGTTTAACGAGCTAATGATATAATCACCTAAATATTCAAAATGACAACATGGAGATCTTCGACCCTACTACAAAATAGTTGCTATGGCATCACGTAATGATAATTTATTTCGATGTGTCAGCAATTCTGTAAAAGCTTAAGTATATACAAATTTTACTAAGGGCACAAGGCCTTAAATGCCGTACATGCAATGAGTCGTATCTACTACTATTACATATGTCACATTTTCACGGTTCCCGGAGCAAACCCTGTCGAGCAGGCCCGACAGTGGTAATGGCATTGGTTTTCTTTCGTAAACAAAATCGGATCAAGGCAGTCACCATCAGAATCAGTACAACGGGAATGACGATGAATTCATGCCTATAGCCTGAGCCGATTGAGTAAGTCGTACCGGAATTCGAATTTAAGTCGGGCCCTGCTGAACTCGTCCTTGCTTTTTGAGCCCACGCTCTACTGTTGGAACACCGTTTGTCACTTTCGTCATAAGTCTCTGAATCCAACTCTCCAGTGGCAAACACATCAAGGAAAGATAGGCCACAGTTGCTATCTCCGTCACAAAATAGGTCCGAAGCAATGCATTTGGATTTGGAGTAAGCCGAACAACTTTTCAGAACAAGTTGCGCTTTTTCCACAAACGTAGAGTTAGAGCAGTCTGGAGAAATTTTAAATTTGGTTTCGAATTCCATCGCTCTAATTTTGCTATAATTTTTATAGGATTTGTCACCCTTACCCTTGTAAGCTGTGAAAATAATGGAGCCAATGCTTGATATTGGGATTTCTCGTCCGGTCGGTCCCACCAGAGGACTATCCAATATTTTACTGACACCATCTCCCGAGTATTGATTCCGATAACCGGAAATTATGAATACATCCACAACGATGAGCCCAGGGGTACCGAAATAGTCTGAAATTATCCCTGGATCTGTTTCCAAATACGAAAACTGCGTTTGTGTTCCGTTGCATAAGAGTCCGGTGACACCGTTCGGGTAAGTAAGCTATTGAGGTCAGAGGTTAATTAAATTCATATAAACATAAGGGATACCGAATTGTCGCTGCTCTTTGATCGGCAACATATATAAAAATTAGTAAATACCTTCACTTGGTACACATTACATATCTCAGTCGGATTCTCGGAGGGGGGATTGGTGACTGGATCTACCAAGCTGTACGCTGAAAGGCCAATGAAAATTTCTGGCAATTCTTTGGACATTTGAATGCTGAATGTGTAGTCCTTGGCGTCAATCTCATTTGCCATGTAGTGTGTATAACTTCTCTGAAACGTCGAATCCAATTTAATAATTTGGTTCTGGACGGCTCTTCCTGACGTGGAATACGACGAGTCACCTGCTGCTAACAAATATCATTATAACTATTGTTATCAATAAATTTATGTCTAGTGTACTAGTATAATTAATTTGCCTTGATGTACAACTAACCATTCGCTATTGTGGAAATGGAAAGGACTGCCACAATGATGTAAATCATTTTAAATGCTTTTTGATAAATGCTTCTTGAAGTTTAGGATGAAGATAGGATGAACTTGCTTCCGGAAAGGATAATTGTGAACTGAAAGGGGAATGCACACTTGCAAGTCGTCCCAAGTGTTCGGATCTCACCAATTCGAGCTGATTTTATCAGGAGAAATGTAAGTAGATTAAATGTGACGAAGTAATTGTCTGTCGGCTTGTATGTCTGCTACCATCTTCTGTTCTTATCATCATGTACATACACCTGGTCCGTATTTCCTTTGAATACTCAAGATGAGTGGTGTTCGCGATGACGTTCACATTTTAATATCTATGGATAAAATTCTAGAGAACATGAAAGTTACTTTCATTGAATTGACTGGAACGACTTGAGTAAAATAATTATTTCTCTGGAAATAACAAGTTACAATTAACAAGGAAATATTATTGCCGAGATGTTTTCTATTTGTTGACATCCATGACATTGACGCGGTTGAATATCATTCACTTCTTCAAAAATAAATGTTAGCACATTAGTTCAGTTGGGAATCCAAGCATATGCCCCACATTAATTGGATGAGTCTTTACTTAATTGGGTAATTAATATTAATCAGAAAACAGATTTCACTTCGAGCAAGGTATGGAATTACATTAGCAGTATATCCGTTAGGAATATTTTCCAGTCCCCCATTTCTTAACATATGGTGGTCAGATTTTCCAGTCTCCACGTCCACATCTCTTAACATTAGCGCAGAAAATTCCTCGTGGGAGCCGTAGGACCGCTGAGTCCACTTGGTATGTAAAAATCTTTTGAAGGCTTTCATTGAGAAGGAAAGCGCAAACTGCAGTAGGAAGTTAAGTTCAACATTTATTGGAACACATTTATGACTGCGTACCTTGCGTTACTAATTAGTTTAATTTCCCGGAACTCTTAACAAAAGACTTTATTTCTCACTCTTTATCACTTTTTGGTACATTCACTCAACTTGGTCATAGCATAAATTAGTGTTACATATTCAGTTCCATTGTGGAATTGTAATTGTTATTTATTAGATAAAATCAGTATAATTACAATTTATAGATGGATTCAAAGCGTTTTTAAGATTTTGGAAATTTTTTCTTTACATCCAACGAATTGATACGGAACGGTTCATCGATTATTACTAAAAAAAACTATTAGAATAAAAATGATATTACGTCTTTTGGTATTTTGATTTCAAAGGTGAATTTTTTTTCGGTCTTTAAGAAAGATCGGAGACAAATTTTCGGACTCAAATTAGGGAATGAAATCGATATTGAAAGTAAGAGCAAGATCATCTTTAGCATTACGAGCAAGCCATCTTTAGCATTACGGACATAGGGAAGTCATATTTTCTTTTTGGTATTACGGGTATAGGGAGATCAGATTTTCCCTTTAGCATTACGGACTTAGGGAAGTCATATTTTCTTTTTAGTATTACGGGTATAGGGAGGTCAGATTTTCTCTTTAGTATTACGGGCATATAGGGAGGTCAGATTTTCTCTTTAGCATTAGGGGCATAGGGAGATCGGATTATCTCTTTAGCATTAAGGACTTAGGGAGGTCAGGTTTTCTCCTTAGCATTACGGGCATAGGGAGGTCAGACTTTCTCTTTAGCATCGTCTCACTTTTTCTTTCCCGTCCGCTCTCGCTCTCTTCCCACGGATTAAATGAACGAGCGGACTCGCCAGACGTAGCCACTAGACCACTAGAGCTGATCTTTTCCATTGACCAAGCATCAAGTATAGAATGCCTATGCTTATGCTACTAAAGGAAAAGGAAAAGAACTCTTAGGCATAGCCCCTTCAGTTCTGCATGTTGAGCTGTGAAGCTCTAGCTGAATTGATTTTCAAGGGGTGCCGGTTTGACTAATCCGTACTGACCACAACTACTATCCGTCAATCTGGTAGTATACATGGTAGGACATCTAGTGATGAACCTACCAGTTAGAGCCTTTGGGCCCCTGCGGGCCAACAAGGACTGAGTTCACGTAGTGTGGCGCTCACCGAGCCTAGTCAAACCATCCAAGTCAGAGTGCAAGGCAAGAGGACCAGTCGGGAACAGATGAATCAGCTATGCCTAACCTACATACATAGGAGACACACTGCTCTTCCCTCACTGTCCTGACTCGGATGAAAATGATACTGTGCGGTCTCAATGCTCCTCCAGCAAGAAAGAAATTTAAACGACGCCTGAATCTGAATGATTGGCTGGTTGGCACGCCGGAATCTGATTGACTGGTCTAGCCGTGACACGTGCAAATCAGCAAATCCCACGTGTATTTTTGGACCGCAAAGAACAGTGGGATGCTCTTTCTCTATAAGGGCAAGTCTACCTCACACACTCACACCTCACACACTAGATCAATTTTCTCTGGATCTTTCCAACGAGGTATTCCGATTGAGTGTACCTAATGTGGTTCCTGAAAAACGCAGGGTGCAATACGTATTTTTTTGCATTTTCATGTGAGTGGGAGTATTGGTGAGAGCATTGCACAACTCCATGGCGTCATAACGGCATTATTTGGATTGAAGCCGCAGACTTTAGTCCACGCTACTCATTCATTTCAATCGTGCAGTCATCAAAATTCAACACTACCGAAAATATGCGCTTTGGGTCGGGCGCTGAATAAGTATCGACTCAGAGGAAGGGAAGTTAACTAAAATTGTTTCCTTCATGCCATGAATCTCATTGGATATTTTCTTATCCATTTTTAATTCGGGTTTTCACTTTTTCGGACTGTCAGAATTTTGACCAATACTCATTTCAGAAGAATGGATTACTATGCATGATTTTCCGTACAACTATTGATGGAAAAGGAATATATGGCTGGTCTCATATGTGTTTTTATCTTGGTCAATTATATGTGTGGGATGGCGAGTAACCTGATAATTTGCATGGAGGTTTTAATGCCTCTGGACCCAAAACGCTGTGCATATTTTAAAAAATCCCAGTGTGACAAGACGGCATTTGATCGAGAAGGTCCTTCTCAGAGGGATCAAGGAATATATAGCCTAATGGATTCGGAAACAGAGACTGTTGAATCGGTGGAGTCTGACGATGAGGAGTTTAAGATCGAGCGCACCGTCAGCCTTAGTCCAACCAGATGAGGGATATAAGTCTAGACGTTAATATTCCGGATAACGTAAGGCGAGATATTCTAAAAGTGATCAGTGAAGTGGTGGAAAGCAATGTAATAATTTTAAATGGGAAACCTTCCAACTACTCGCATATTTTGAGGTACACCTTTGACATTCCGCGAGGACAGGTGACTGATTTTATCCCGTGTGACCTATGTAACGTGCTTCTATTTCCTGCATGTTATTACTTAATCAATAAGGGAATACAATACAATATTTATTTTGATTGTGAAGTGACTGAAATAGAAAATGGTGTCCTAAAATGTTGCCATTGCTCAAAATCATTTCACCGTATTGATTGCTCGTTCTATTTGTCTGATCGCACTTTTTAAAAATATTTAAGAAGTTTAAATTGGGCATGTCCACTTTGTGTTTCTAAATTTGTCCCATCAATCCCTTCATTTCCCGCTGTTGTCTATGAACCCAGAATTTCTTCTTTTGTGACCAAATTGTTTGAAGTTTTATTTAAAAATGTACATATTAAGGATCGCATGCCGGGATTTGATAAACATGCCTTAACTTTTGAGTTTTTAAAAATTGTTACTCAGCTATTTGATGGTAAAGGCTAGTGTATTCGGTGCTAGCTCGTGATATTCTGAGATTGACCTGGCCTGTCCGTGATAAACGGTAAATGTGTACTGATGTAACGAAAAATTATGATTACGTGTAACATTTACTTCATTCTAGTTCTGAAGTATTTTTTTTTGCTTTTTTCTTATATTAGTACTTAGTGTGTTCTAGCTTGAAAAACTGTAATTCTGTAAACTGTACTGTAAACAGATAGTAATGCAACAAACACATAAATAAACGAAATCAATCAATCCATCAATCAATATTAGTCACCCTATATATTGCCAAAATAAAATATGTTATGAATATTAATTTATTTACTTTATTTGCGAAATTACATAACCAGTGCTGTGTCTAGTCTAACAATTATTTCAACTGGAGTTTGAAATTGACCTCATCATTACTTTAATTGAAATTTCAAATTTAACCGCCCTGCTTGCATTGAAAGTTATACAACTTCGGCTTTTTGGAAAACCAAATTTGCCACACCTAGCTATGGTCGATGGAGGAACGGCCAAATCCCGAAATATGAGAATGAATGACTGAATTCGGCATTTGGCTGGTTGGGAAACAACCACACCTAGGTATGGACGGTCATACCCCAAAATTTCGGGATATGGTCGAATTTCAAATGCCACAGCCACACCTAGGTATGGTCGTTTTATTCAGCCAAAATCCGTTTTCCGGGTTTGAGCCTAACATTGACATATTAACAAGTCAGATTTCACGCATTCATTCCATTCACGGACGTTCAAATGTTTTCTCAAAACAACGTTTATGACGCATGAATTAATAATATTTCCGTTTGCTTCAGCAACCTTACCTTTGCGTTGATAAAGACGATTATACAGGGCGACAAAAAACCCTCACCGTCCCTCTTGTAGATTTGAGCATTAGGACATTAGAAAAGACTAGGAAATATGTACGTTCTGTGTAGATTTCGATATCAGATGTGCAGGAGGTCTGTCCAGAAATATTTTACTAAAACCATATAACTTGTGGATTTATTTCATTTTGCCAAAAGAAATTGTGATATGCTTGGCGATTGTGGCATCGGAATACAGTTTTTTTACTTTTGACTGGACTTATCTTATCTTGACGCCCAGACGGGGACATTGTCGTTTGATGCATTTATTTCATTCGTTGATGATCAAACGTTTGATCAAAATAGCTGTAAACTGTCCTCTTCATTGATAATATTACTGGTCGATAGGTTTCTCGGTATTCAATGTCATGTTTTAATATTTATTTACTGGTAAGCTTTCGATTACGCTCTGTAATCTTCTTCAGACCGACAATTTTACAGTAT
>JAQFYE010004728.1:0-12951 GCA_034694305.1 Protaphorura glebata
GGCGAACTTTGTTGATTTCATCGGAAATCCTATATCGATTCCGATCTAGAGTAGTAGCTACTTATGTATAATCTAAGGTTATAAATCAATGTTAAAAAGAATTAAAGTAAAACTTACTGCGTTTGTTACACGTGTTTCATCACCGTTGGAGACGGTTGGAATTCCTCGGACACGCCCCGTATTGGGTACAATCACTTCCCCAGGAGGAATGATTGACTCACTAGAAACACTTGTTAAAGCTGGTTTATCAGAATCTGATAAATTTTGTTCGACATCAGGTGTAGGCGTTTCGTTCACTGTGTCAGGTAACTTCCTTTTAGCTACTTGTGGAACACTGTTTTCATCCACTTCTGAAACCAAATCACCAACTTCAGGAACCTTTTCTATTTCGACCTCGGAGACGCTATTTTTATCAACAACGGGCACGTTTTCGGCAGTGATTTCAGGAACTTCTTCATTTTCAACGTCTAAACCTTCAATACTAGGAACTTTTTCGTTGTCAACCTCAGGAACAACAGGTTCTGAAACCACCTTTTCCTCAACTTCGGGAACTTTCATTTCAGCAACTTCCGAGACTGCTTTTACGTCAACTTCTGAAGGCTTTGGTTCAGTGGCGTCTGGAATATTTTTGTCGCTAGCTATTTCTTGGACTTCAGGATGCGTTTTTTCAGCAAGGTCAGAAATCTTTTGATCTGGCGCATCTGGTGTCTCGCCATTTCCTACGTCGGAGACTTTTTGTTTCTCTAGAACGGTTTGATCTGTTGCAGTCGAAATAGTTGGTGCAGAAGCTGGAATGCTCTTTTGTGTTTTTTGAGTTGGTTTAGTCGTTACTACAACAGGTTTCGGAGTGGTTTTTGCAGTAGGTGTGACGTTCTCTTGTTTAATACCCTTTCCCTGAAAGAGGTGGCTGAAGTATGGATTTTCAAAATTTTCAAAAGGTCTCTGTCCGAGAAACTTAAAGCGACTGAAACTGGGATCATGTTTCGATGATCCTAAGGTAAAACTTGATGTTGCCACAATTTTATCGTTACTACCTATTGAGTAGGCGTACCCAGTTACGGCGGGTTGTCGGACTTCAAAGAATCCTTGAGCATCTGTAACAAATATAATTAGAGTTAGAGATTCAGGTATACGTAATGTTCAGTTTTAGTGGATTGACAAAATGAGTTTGCTGGATTATTATTTACTCGAAATCGTTGAAGGATGCAGAAATAATGGTTGGGGAATAGGGGCAGGTTGGACATTCACAACTGGAAGTGGAGCGTGTGTAGGGACTGTCCTCTGAAATAATAGCGGCGTGTTTCCGAACGTATGCAGTCGCGGTTGACCAACAATGTTCTCATAAGTACTGGCTGGTAAATGTTGAAATGGTAGTGGTAAAGGACCAGCCAAGGTGTTGTGGAAGTAAGATGTTACTTGTGCTGGTCCATATAATTGATGAAATACGTTTTGCGGTGGGATTGGTAGAACTGGTTGTGGTGTAGGTGCTGGCGCTGTTAATACTGCTGGAGTATCAGGGGAAGCATTAGTTGGTACCGTAGTTTCCGGTTGAGGTTTGGCTTGATCAGATTCAGCCGATCGTACTTGTAAACGTTGATTATTCAGATTTGATTCGGAGAGATCCAAATGGGCGACGGTAGCATGTTCATCAGCTGTACTAAGGATAGACGGATGATTAGTTCGGTGAAAGTAGTAGAAATTTTGGTCGGTAGTCCAGACCGGTTGCATTGAAATGAACGCTACAGCCGAGAACTGAAAAATAATTTAAAGAATTAATTAAGGAACTTATCACATTGAACCTTCTGAATCTGAACATAATTTTAATGATTTCACTGAAGTTGTCGACAATCTGAACATTACAGAGGATATTCTCGTAATTTAAATGTTAGTGGAAGGATAAAACGATTGCAGTAAACCCTAATTGAACGTCAATTGTAGTCGATTTTATGTAAAGTGTGTACCACTCCAGTTTTACTTACAATGATGAGACTCATTTTATCATTTGTACACTGGAGAATCGCTAGGAATGAGAATAGGAAGAACTGTACATAAATTTGTTCAAGCGTTTAGTTGACTTCGTAGTTGTTTCTTCCACACCACAATTTTATTAACTAACTCTCTGATAACTTGTTACGTTCACTTGCTGCCAATTTGTCGCATCATTCTGCATCATTTAACTTTCGTAGAAACAAATGTGAAAATGCATCCACCCCATTCACTTATTCACACACGAGGCGTAGGTCGTAATTGTAAAGTCAACATTCTGTGGCTGTACCATTATCTCAAAGTAATATCTGCCCAAACTTATTTGATTCAGATTTAAATTTTTGGGCGGCTTTCTCTGTCGACAATTAAATCAGACTCCACATTAGCCTCGCCCACAAATTGGCATTGCATTCATCAGAGTCAATTAGAAAGTCGGGGCGGATGTGGGTGCCAGGATTTTTAATATATTAAGTATGGACGACTTATGAATGACATCAGTGATTCAAAT
Source organism: Protaphorura glebata (assembly GCA_034694305.1). Classification (NCBI taxonomy): domain Eukaryota; kingdom Metazoa; phylum Arthropoda; class Collembola; order Poduromorpha; family Onychiuridae; genus Protaphorura; species Protaphorura glebata. The sequence continues at coordinate 2,495 of JAQFYE010004728.1, forward strand.
CAAGAAAAATGTCAAACATTAATCCTTGGTCTGTTGCAAATCTGATTTGGGTGCCAACTTTGATGTTTAGAATACCTTCAACAAGCAAGGTTTAATTGATTATACAAGTTCCGACAGGGCGAAATTTATCATTGAGATGCGAAAATATTGTCATTTCCGAAATTGTTTTATTTCTCCCTCAAGATTTAGAGTACTTGTCAAAATTGTTTCATCGCATGTATTGTGGGTAGGGAATGGCCCCAGATACAATATTTCAAAGTAAACACTTACGTATTTATCAAACATTACATTACATCTCAGAAGAAAAAAAAAGTTGTATTCCGTCATTCAATTAAGATGTATTTATTTAATTTGATTGTCTTCGTTTACCAGAACCACATTGATACTCAGTAATTCCTTGTGCAAGAATTACTAGGCATTTTGTCGTCATAGTTTAGATGCCAGAATACGATTGCGTAAAATTGAACTTTTAGCAATTAATTATTATGCCAAATCCAAATATTCGAATGAAGTGGCAGAATAAAACAAACGGATAAGTCGTGAAAGTCAGGTTTTTGGTAACAAGGAAGTTCACTTTAACAGCATAAATTCAGAGACTTGTAACTCTTAGAAGTTGCTCTACAGCCGTTTGACTGCTTCACTTTCACTTATTTTAATTTTCAAGGGTTATATAATAGTTATCATTGTTATCTGTATTACCTAATTAAGGGCATAGGACTCATCTTCTCGTTTTTTTTAACTTCGAATTGTTTGCAAGCCATTCCAATAATATCTTGAATCTTGATGGATGACAATTCCTCTGTAGATAAAATAGTTTTGTCAACGTAGTGAAAAGCTAAGATGAGTGCGAATTTGCGAATACATATTTACTCACTTTTAAGGGTGCGATTTATTACGCTAATTGCTAATGCACATTTCCAAACTTTAAATATTGATATATTGATACGGAATTGACAGTTAGTTTGGGCCACAATTTCTCTAAAGACCGATTCCACTGATGGAGATAACCGTTACTCGGTACATATTAGGTTCAAGCTAAATAAATCACTCTGCAATAATGAGGAGTCATGAGTAGTGCTTGGAAATATGTGTAAGCATTCATTTGCCGATTTACCTGAAGATTCAGCTTTTTTATGTAAATGTTGAAAATATTACTTAAAATTTCTACCGAATCCTACCTATGTAATTGCTTGAGATGCGGTTCTCAAGTTTGTACGGCGTGAACTCTTACGAGATCTAGATTGAATTGAAGCAGTGTGTTAGCTAATAATGAGATAGAGATGCGAAGACAAGTCGACAGGTTGATTTTTCTTTCATTGAGAAAGAAAGCTGAAAAAAAAATTCTAAAGACCGTCTGCCGTTGGAACCTTGGCAAAAGGCTACTAGAATATATGAGTTTGAGGTATGAGTAATTTTTATGACCTAATAATTGTGAACTCTGTCCTCATGTGTCTTATGTCTGCAGCCTGCGCTCTTGTTTACGATTTTTAGTGATTAATGATTGAGTACCACCTTCAATCTAAGGAAATAATTTCAGAAATTTCACTTTAAATTGTGCACATTTCATTCATTACATTCAAGTGAGATTTCTGCCCTGCCACACCCGATTCCGTCTAAACCAGTTCTGCCTGAATACATTCATCGTATTCTTGTAATTATTATTTTGCATGCATACGTATACTGCGAGTTGAGTTGTTTGATTATTTCATAATGAAACGTTGAACTGTAGAGTTCTGGTACTTATACTAATGTGACGGAATAATTTGGTTCTTTCGAAAAGTTGTTGGATGGCTATAAAGGTATTTGTACAGTTGCCTATTAATCACAATATAGATTAACTTAGTAATAAAGTTCATGAAAAGTGCAACATTGTAATCCCGTACAAATCCATGTCAAAATGCAGCAGGATGGAATGGAATAATTAGCGTCGTGTTCATCGAATTATTTTCTGTCATCTGTTTATTTTGAGTAGTTGTCAGTTCAGGATTTATCATAAACATTTTTTTTAAATTAAATAAACACTTCGTCTAAACCTGAAAGTAGGTTACTGAGGAAGAGGAACATACACCCCAAGAAAGACAATCCTGATAATTGATTTTCGAAATTGGACGAATAAAAGAATTAGATTTGCATCTTATTAATCTCGTATGGCTTCCTTATTTGGGAAATGCATCGCTAAATGCAACTGCAGTTTGAAGGATTGATTTCTTTGGTAATGGTTTTCGTTATCTAGTGCAGAATTTGAATTAGTTCGAGCGGCATGGCTAAATAGTAATATCATACATTCTGTCTCGATTATTATCTTCGAGTAAACTGCTGTAGAAACTTGTTAAGTCCGAAGATTCTTGCTTGAAATAACATACGTAGGTGACAATTTACAAAAGGGAAGGACATAATTGGCAAAATCATTTTCCCTATCAGTTTTGCCTTTTGTCGGATCGAGTGTCACCCCGCCTTAATTTTTTTTTTATAAGTTAAAGTGGTTTGAGTTTGAGGCTCGGCTTGGATTGATCATTCTCTTTCAATGCGTTTTTTTTTTATAAGTTAATGTGGTTTGAGTTTGAGGCTCGGCTTGGATTGATCATTCTCTTTCAATGCGCTAAGAAATTGTACGAATCCTTCAGCCTTCATTGTCAGCCAATAACAGTTATCCTGGAGCCGTACGTTGTAAAACAAGATTGGATAGGCTTATTGGCCGACACCACTATGAACATCATAAGTACCGGACAGCATATCTTTAAAATTAGGAAACCTGATATTGTTAACAAATGACACCAGAGCCAAGACAGTGAAGTGGTCGGTGTTCCTGTATCCTGTCCCCTATTTCTGTCGGGGCTTGGTTCGATTCCCCGGGCCTGGTAGTCCTATCCCTGTTCCTTCCACTCTTCGTGGCGTGGGTTTTTACGGGGTTCACCCCTTCACCAGGTTTTCCCCTCTCTCGGGTGAGCAATTTAAGTCACTCGCTGCGGTTGTAATCCCAGGCAGTGATCTTAGCGATAACGGATACGAAATAAATACTGAAAGTTGTGAAATGATCCTTGAACGCACACTGCTTGTAGCAGTCTTCGAACGACTACAGGGAATGCGAAGCTGCGGGTTCATGTGCAAGATGGACATAAAGTCCAGCCTTGTACACTATGTATTCCTTGGTACGTTAGACAGAAGTCGGCGGTAATGTGGTTTTGTGGTTAAGTCAGATGAGAGCGGTGTCTATGACTATGCACAAGGGCGAATGTAACCAAACGTTCAACTCTCAATATTTTATTTTTTATTAATAGATAACGTTATTACTTGTGTATTGCAGTTTACATAATGGGGTTATTCAACTATGGGACTATCGGATGTGCACACTAATAGATAAATTCGATGAGCATGACGGGCCTGTTCGTGGAATTTGTTTTCATAATCAGCAACCGATTTTTGTGTCTGGAGGAGATGATTACAAAATCAAGGTATACGGATTTATTTACACAGCTCGGTTAATCATGACTAGGCAATTATCAATTAATATCAAAGTCATATTAAGTTGCCAATTTCACTTTCTACTGACTACAAAATGCAATTGTACTTATTTGTATGTCTTATAATGCGTTCTATTTATATTATCTAGGTATGGAACTACAAACAGCGCCGGTGTTTATTCACTTTACTAGGCCATTTGGACTACATCCGAACAACGGTTTTCCATCACAAGTACCCCTGGATTCTAAGTGCATCAGATGACCAGACTATTCGAATATGGAACTGGCAAAGCAGACAATGCATTTGTATCTTAACTGGCCACAATCATTATGTTATGTGCGCTCAGTTCCATCCTCTGGAAGATCTAATCGTGTCGGCTTCCTTAGACCAGACTGTTCGTGTATGGGACATCTCAGGTATTGCTGCTCGCCAAAGTAAGTCGCAAGTTACCATTTCTGGAAGGTGTTGGTGTTTTACTTTTTTAAAGTTTCGTTGTTTAATTTGTTTTCCAACGGCAAGGTGTGGTTTTTTTTGCAAATAAAAATGACACTGCTTTTGAGGACAAGAAATCAAAGCATCTATAACATATGAAAAAGAAACTCCTTCCAGAACTGTCGGTGGCATGTGAATTTAAACTTTGCTTGGTGGTGATTTTATAAAAAATTGAATTCGCAAACTCATTGTTTGATCAGTAGTACTAATCCTTAACACTTTTTATGCTCTGACCGCCTCTAGTCCAGTCTTTGGGTTTTTGAATTTAAAGAGTCAGATTTCCAGTTTATAGTTTTTGTACTGTTTGATTACTCCCAGGTCTACGCAAAAAGAATACAGCACCTGGTGCATCAGGCATCGAAGATCATATGCGGCATACTGGTAGTACAGATTTGTTTGGCCAAGCTGATGCTGTCGTGCGGCACGTTTTGGAAGGTCACGATCGTGGTGTGAACTGGGCGTACTTTCACCCCACGCTACCTCTGATTGTGTCCGGAGCAGACGATCGGCTTGTCAAATTGTGGCGCATGAATGAAGCTAAGGTAAATGAAAAAACATGGTGCAACTTCTTCTGAATGTTGAGTGAGGACAAGGTAAATTTTCTTACTCTAAAATAGGCATGGGAAGTAGACACATGTCGTGGCCACTACAACAACGTGTCTTGTTGTCTATTCCATCCACGCCAAGAATATATTTTATCTAATTCGGAGGATAAGAGTATTCGTGTGTGGGACATGACGAAACGAACTTGCCTTCATACATTCCGAAGGGAGCACGATAGATTCTGGGTACTGGGTGCTCATCCAACACTGAACTTGTTTGCTGCTGGACACGATTCTGGAATGCTTATTTTTAAGGTAAGAAATTGGAGTTTATTTTGATTACGTAAAACGTAAGATGACAAGAATATCAGCTTTCGCTAAATATATTTCGTAGTATTTTGAATCATTGGTTGTTCTTTCAGCCACTAATATATAAGTGTTTCTTATTTTAGTTGGAAAGGGAAAGGCCGGCCTATGCCTTGCATGGCAATTTGATTTACTACGTGAAAGACCGATATTTGCGTCGTTTGGATTTGACAACGTCAAAGGACAGTGCTGTTATGCAACTTAGAGGCGGTAATCGTGGCCCAGTTCATAGGTGAGCAATCTTGGTCACGGATGATGTCATTTTTTCTTTCGAACTGTTCCTTCTTAATTTAAATTTGTCGTATATTTTCCTACAGTATGTCGTACAACCCTGCGGAAAATGCTGTTCTTCTAACAACCAGAGTAACTAATGTGGAGAACAGTAGTTACGAACTTTACACCCTTCCCGCTGAGACAGATTCTCAAAATCCTGATACACCTGATTGTAAGAAATCCTCTGGAATGACTGCTATTTGGGTAGCAAGAAATCGTTTCGCAGTTCTTGATCGTAATCAGTCGGTATGTCTGTCGTACTTTTTGTTTGTTAGTCACTTTATTATTGAATATTCACTCAAAGTCCTCATTTGATTTTAACAGCTAGTGATAAAGAATTTGAAGAATGAAGTCAATAAGAAGATTCAGGCACCCAATTGTGATGAAATATTCTACGCCGGAACAGGAATGCTTTTGCTTCGAGAGCCTGAATCATTGACATTGTTTGACGTGCAACAAAAGAGGTTGGAACATACAGCTTTCGCTAGCTTGCTTTCTTAATTTTTATTTGTGTATACAAATATAAGCAATAATATTCTTATTAGGATCCTAGCCGAAGTTAAAGCATCCAAAGTGAGGTACGTGATTTGGGCTAGCGATTTATCGAACGTCGCTCTACTTGCGAAGCGATCTATCACTCTGTGCAATCGGAAGTTACAGGTTTTATGTACTTTGCAAGAAAGTACTCACGTTAAATCCGGTGCTTGGGATGACTCGGGTGTATTTATTTACACCACCAGCAATCACATCAAATACGCGATAGGGAATGGGTAAATTGAAATACTACTACACTTTTAGTTTGTATCGATCGAATTAATAAAACTGTTCGATTTTTAATTTAGAGATAATGGAATCATTCGAACTCTTGATCTTCCAATCTACATAACTAAAATCAAAGGACACCAAGTGTTTTGTCTCGATAGGGAGGCTAAGGCTCGTGTTCTCAATATCGACCCTACGGAATACCGTTTTAAACTCGCACTCATAAACAGAAACTACGATGAAGTAAGGCTAACAAAATGTTATCATTCAAGAAGTTATTGTTTTTCTAGATATTTATGATTTGGCTAATTTTTCTAGGTTCTATACATGGTGCGCAATGCCAAATTGGTTGGGCAGTCTATAATCGCATATTTGCAAAAGAAGGGTTATCCGGAGGTCGCCTTGCACTTCGTTAAAGATGAGAAAACACGATTTGCTCTTGCCTTAGAATGTGGAAATGTAGACATTGCTCTGGAAGCTGCAAAGGCTTTGGATGATAAAGCATGCTGGGAAAAGTTAGGTCAAGCGGCTCTTTTCCAGGGTAATCACCAGGTAAGTAGTTTGGTTTTTTAATATTAAATGTAGTCTGGTATTATGACGACGAATTGAAAGTGTACTTGTTCCGTCTAATTAATTTTGTATTCTTAAGGTCGTCGAGATGTGCTATCAAAGAACGAAAAACTTTGACAAGCTTACATTTTTGTACATAATCACTGGTAATATGGACAAGCTGAAGAAGATGATGAAAATTTCGGAAATTCGAAAAGATGTGTCCTCCCATTACCAGAATGCCCTCTTCCTCGGAGACTTGAATGAAAGAGTAAAAGTGTTAAAGGTGAGGGTTCATTTCACTTGTATTTGTAACCTGGATGTTATTGGATATCTCGACTTGGACCATGTTTATTAACTTATCTGTCTTTCTTTCAGGGATGTGGTCAACATTCGCTGGCTTATTTGACTGCGGCAAACCACGGGCTGAAAGCCGAGGCTGAACATCTGGCTGAGGATATTGGTGAGGATCTGGTGAATAAATTAAAACCAACTCCAAATGCTCAACTTCTTCGCCCCAGTCCACCACTCACGCAGGCAGAAACAAATTGGCCGCTGCTAACAGTAACTAAGGTATCTCCTCCGACTTCTGACATTATTTTATTGATTCAGTGAAGAAAAACTTGACAATACTTCCTGGCTAGGTTAGTCCATAGTCACCAAATAAAAATGAGTTTGTTATCGGGAATCGAGGCACGTTTTGGGGAGTCTCAAATTTTGCAAAATTTTCCTTTTTTTTGTTGGGGAAGTGTGACCTTACCTAGTAAATAAATTGTTAAGCTTGAATTTAATAATAGTGTTGAATTAAAATTGTCAAATTTTGCTTTTTCAGAGTTTGTTCGAAGGAGCGGCTTTGGCTAAGACAAAAGGTTCTTCCACGGTAACTAATGCTGTGTTGACAAGTGAGGAGTTGGAGATTAGTCCAATTGGAGGCTGGGGAGATGATAATTTTGGTCTGGACGATGAAAGTTATGTTGAGAAGGATGATGCCATGATGACTGCCGAAGAAGGTATAATAACATGTCGTACTTAATATCTGCTAAAATTAAAAAATAATACAAAACAAACAAAATTCGTAGGCGGTGACTGGGATATTGATGAAGATTTAGTACTTCCGGCCGACATGGAGGCTTCAACAAACATAGATGCAGGAGACAGTTTCTTTGTTGCCCCTACGAAGGGAATTTCGTCCCCACAACAATGGACTAATAATTCCAAGTTGGTAGTTGACCACATATTGGCAGGAAGTTTTGAGTCTGCTTGTCGTCTACTTCAGGACCAAATTGGGGTGGTCGACGTGTCCCCCTTTAAGCCCCTCTTTGTTTCCACGTACTCTCGTTCAAGAGCATCATTTTCAGCACTTCCGAACATGCCGTCTTTGTATGTGTATCCATTAAGAAATTGGAAAGAACCGAAAGCTCAGGTTCCTGTTGTCGGTCTGAAATTAAATGATCTTATTCAGAGGCTTCAGGTAATAATGAATTATAATAATGTGCTGAATGAAACATGATGAATTAATTTGTATTGTTTTGACCGTGATTTCAGAGTTGCTACCAACTAACTAATATGGGGAAATTTAAGGAAGCATTGGATAAGTTTCGGCTGCTTTTGTTAAACATTCCTCTGCTTGTCGTTGACAGCAAATCAGAAATCACTGAAGCACAAGAGCTTGTTTCTGTCTGTCGTGAATACGTACTTGGTAATATTTTTCTTGTTTCAAACTTGACTCAGACATGGAATCGATTGAAACGAATGCTTTTCTCTAGGTCTGCAAATGGAGCTGTACAGGAAAGATTTACCAAAGGATGGATTAGATGATCAGAAGAAAAGCTGTGAATTGGCAGCTTACTTCACCCACTGCAGCCTTCAGCCCGTTCATTTGCTGCTCACACTAAGAACAGCAATGAATTTGAGTTTCAGATTAAAAAATTACAGAACGACTTCCTCATTTGCTAGACGTCTCTTAGAATTGGGCCCAAACGCAGACATGGCTCAACAAACGAGAAGATTGCTTCAAGTTTGCGAAAGAAACCTTGTGGACGAGTGTCCCCTGGATTATGACGAACACAATCCGTTTGCTGTTTGTGCTAAGTCATACAAACCGATATATCGTGGGAAACCGGAAGTTAAGTGTCCTTTTTGTGGAGCGTCTTATTTACCCCAATACCAGGGAGTCCTTTGCACCATTTGTCTTGTGTGTGAAGTTGGAAAGGACACGACGGGTCTTAGAATTAGCCCATTACAGTTTCGATAAATTATTTCACTCGGTGTTGATTTTTCACAGGTATTCGTAAGTAAGTAAAGTAATAGCTGTTATTTTAATGTCACATCCAGCTGTATTTCGAATTCTAATCTTCGAACTGAATTAATAAATAATTATTTCCCGCTGTTAATTAAATTATGGCTGTTTGTTGCTTAATGTTTACGTCAGTATTGCTACGGTCATCAGGATTGAAATGGGAATCGTTGCTTTCTAAATTCTATTTCAGTTTCATTCAATGCGAATAGTGCGTTGGAGAGAGCTTCCACAAAGAGTTTAGCAACTCTTTACTAACTCTTTACTATACTAACTAGTAACTTAAGCCCGCCGCTCAGCGGCAGGAAGGTACACTAGCGAAGTATGTCAGTTTCTCCAAAATCTATGCTGAGATATTTTACATATTTGTACTAACCTTTCCAGTCTATTCTATAATCTTTCAGTGACGTTTTAACAAAAGGTCGACGCTAAACTTTGTAATTGCATTCGGTTGCTAGCCAACGCCTAATATTGGCTTACTTGTCCGTTCTGTATTTATTCACAGTACAGCGCTGTCGTTTTAGTTTAACTATCAACAATCAGTCCAGCACGAAAAATTAGGAGAAATGTAGAATTTTATACAATTATTTGAATAACAACTTATATTATTACGGCGAAAGAGGCAAAGTAAAAGAAGGTTGTTGTGTTGGAATCAAACAAATGGTGTGATTTGAAACAAAGGGCACAAATATGGCGATTAACTTTCGGGGGCAATCGTAATTCGGTCAAAAAACTAAATTCAGTGGTACTTTCATGCACATTTCGACCAGAGGTCAACATATATAGTATGTAAACTTACAATCATGTACTATTCCGTATTCCTCCAAAGAAACGATAGACAATAGCGTTTCTGTCGCCATTGCTCGTTGTGCCCGTCTTCTCTGTGCATACTATACGATATTCCTATTAGTCGATGTGCATTTTGAGGGCGAGAATTTCGCTGGTTAGGAAAAGGAAAGGGTTCCCTTCAATGTCTAATTTTTTCCAATTAGTAATGTAAAGTGTATCCATACACTCCCAGTCCTAAGTCAAGCAGAATGAAAAGCTTGGTCATATGGATTGTGAACTAACGCACTTACCGGAGAACTTCTGATATAGCCCCGGGGCTCTATTTGCAAAATCTGTCACCAGGTCAGTCGCTTTCTCCACTTTCTCCATAAGGGCGCATGGAGAAAGTAGGGAAAGGTACCCGGGTTGTAATGGAGACCGGGTTCAATTAGAGACCGGGCTTTATCAGAAGTTCTTCGGTAATACAGTTCTCCTGACTAGTATAGTATGTTCCCATCTGGGAACACGGGGAACACCATTATTAAGAATCCCGGCAAATCCTGTAACTTAACTTTATTTACTGGTAGAGAACTCAGACTACATTCCCTTTTACTCTAGGGTCACTTTCACTTCCAGTGTTTGATTTAATTGAGCCAATGGTTGTTTAAAAAAACTTTTTACTTACGAGCGACTCCAAGTCTACCGTAAAACGCTAACTAGGATTTTACAGAGATTAATCAGGGCATTGCTTTTGAAAAACAAATAACCCGTCCGCAGCTAACATGGCGTCCTCCTGAGAGGCATTATGCCGTGACCCTTCTCTTAGAGACGAGGACTCGGAGAGGACCACAGCTATTGAAACGGTCCCTGCTAGTGCTCGCAACGGATCGGATCGGATCGGATCCTGAGCGGATCCGATCCGATCCGAGATCCGACAAACTCGGATC
>JAQFYE010004729.1:0-12950 GCA_034694305.1 Protaphorura glebata
TAAATTGTATTCCGTGTCCATTGGGCATCCTTTGTATGAAAGACGGTGATTGAATAAATTTGTTTATTTTGATATTACAAAAAAATTGACATTTGAAGGAATTATCTACTATGTAAAATCAATTATAGGAAACGCGATCTGTGTTCCTGGGGCGCCAGCGTCATCCGCATGTATGTGCACCAGTTTCCAGGCTATGACCTGCAACGCTGGACAAGTCTGCAATAATTGGAATGGGGGTGCTACATGTTCATTTTCCGGAGGCCGTCCTGCGTGCCCATCAGGTACTATCGCCACTGCTCCATGTACATGTGGGTTTATAACGACCTGTTGGACTGGACAAACTTGCACACCTGCAACCGCTACCTGTACCTTACCAGCGGTGTGCCCAAGTCAATTTCCTGCCACGTTTCCATGCACTTGTGGTACAGCATCGTGTGCGGTTGGACAAATTTGTACACCCACAACTAACAATTGCCAATCACCCGTACGAGTGTGCGCGTCAGGTTCTCCAGCAGGAACTGCATGTGTTTGTGGCACAACTACGTGTTTGGTTGGTCAAATTTGTGGCAACGGTAAATGCTCCACTTCATTCCAGGCGTGCCCAGCTCAAGGCAGGGTTACTGTTCCTTGCGCTTGTGGCACCGCTACATGTTCCATCGGCCAATTATGCTTAGCAAATTCGAACACGTGTATATCGGTTTGAATTTACAATCAGCTTTGCGGCATGTTCCTCCTTTACTTGAACAACAGTACCATACACATGTGGCATGTCTGGGACTGTCTGTAATGTGGGACAAAGTTGTACTATTTCTACTGGAACTCATTAATAAACATTAGAATAAAATCCAATTAGTTAGTGATATATTATCCAGAATATAAATTTTAAATTAATAAATAAATCCGCTGGACTGGGCTGATTTTTCATGAAATCCATTACCGTGCAGTCAGAAACTTTTAAATCAAATCTTAATAAATAGATGATCTCAATATAGTTGATTTATTTTGAATGATTTCATTGTACAATAGGGGATATGAATCTACTCAGGGATTCAGCGTCGATACGCCAACTCTAAAACTTTGAAACAAATGAATTCGCATTAATTGGCTAGAACGCACAATTCCATGTAAAAAGGCACACAACGCGGACCTTGCCTTGTAGCATGTGCCATCTCTCGAAATAATGTTGCTTATCTTTTAACGTGACGTACTATCCTATCTATTGCGTATTCGCCAATTCGCGGGTCCCTCTTGGCTTGGGTAAGGCACTGTAATGCCATGTAGAAGCCATTAATCTGGCGCCGAATGAACGTACAGGCACACCGATTCCCTGCAAATCAGCTTGAATTTTACTAACTCCACTGCGTAGTTCTCTTCTAGAATTTGTATAAACCGGAAATAAATTGGCAACTAGAACTCGATCTAAATTAATTATTTTTGAATGACAGATTCCTCGAATGTTTCAGTATGCAAATATTTTGTCCGTCATGTTAAATATTAACCTACCCAGAAAACTTATGATTCGAGTTCAGGCATCACGCTACAATTAATTTTTAACCATTCGATATTGGAATAAGTATTAAATTTTTGATTCGATGTAAAATAAACAGTTATCCTGGTAATACATTTTAAGGCTTCCAACGATTTTCTACAATTACTTTAATGACCAATAGTAACAACAAACCACTTAATGTTCCGAGAGTGCAGTTAGGGTAGTTCGTGTAGTTTTTCCAAACTCCTTGTAGTCCAAATTGCTAGGAATGTCTGGACAAACGTGAATCATAATTTTTGTGGAATCTTTTGGCACCTGAAAAGCACCCCGCGCCACACATATAAGATTCTACAGAATTTATTTCACGCTTTTCTATTCACTACAGGTGACAGTGCTGCTTGACCACACTGTAATATGTTTTCATTGCCTTCGTGTTTAGAATTGTTCTACCATGAACTTAATATGTGCTTTCATAGGTTGCCTTTAACGATTTCGTGCATTTATTGTTCAAATCAAATGGTTAATGGAAGACACTAAATTATTTCTTACCCTTAATTGAGCTACTTGCGCCCGCACGCTTGCATAACTACGTCAATCCAATATACACCGACGTTTCTTTGGTCATTACAGATTTATAAATCCAATCATAATTCGTTGTGGAAAGTCACACGAATCAATAAACCGGCGCAACTTTTATTCAGTACTCGGATGAGTGGACTCCACTTCTTACTCACTTCTTAACACTCGGTTATCAAAGGTTGGTCATCAAAAGCTCTTAAATGTTCTATACTCGCATTATCACGGGTTTCACACACTTGTATAATGCAAATACGGAACGTCCAGTGATATCGCTAATCAGCAAATAAGTCTGTCAAGGGAACCACATCAAATTACAATTACACCTATACCATCATACAATTTTTCACGTCATCTGGGACACCACGACCTGAAAAACAAATTTAAATTTGTCTGCTCAAATGAAGTAATTGTTTTCCGTCTTTCTGCAATAAAGTTTCGATGATCCCACTGTGAAACTTGAAAAATAAGTGGTTAAAAGTATATGCTAAATTTTTCATTTTTCATTCCGTGTCAATACTGAGAGATCCACGTTAAATGCATACAATTTTTTTTCAAAGATTCAACAAATTTTTCCGCCAAAAGTTTGCATTCCTATGTATTTCCAATCGAAATGATAAAAAGGTGATTATGAATTTTACAAAAAATTGTAAAGCATTTGATAGTCACTTCTCAGCATCGATACATAACCCATGATTTTTCAAATCAGGAACTTTTTTGACTTAACTTTTAGAGATAACCGAAAAAAGTACCTCATTTGTGCATACGACTTTTCAATCAATTTGGTTATATTACTGAACTGTATGGGCTAAGGAGCATTATGACTTTAATAAAGAATTCTCTGACTCTGACTCTGACTTTTAATTTTTGCACATCAGGGGATCCAAAATTATTAGAAGAAGGGTATGGCATGTTTATGTGAAGCTATGTTATGTTATGTTGTGTGGTTCCCTTATGAAAGTGATGTGTGAAACTTGATAGGTCGGTCGCCTCGTGGAAAATATAAAAAAGTAATCTCCACTTATCGTTAACTGCTAACGTCGCAAAAAATTGGGCTTTCCAGGCGACTCATTCAAAAAAGTATATTATTCTATGGATTATGGTGTTTCAGGTTGGTAAAATATTGGACTAGGATATCAGTAAGCAATTTCACCAGTCGTATACCAAAGGCTTCAAATACTCAAGCTATTAATGAGACTGCAGAAGAATTAACGACTTTTGCTTTGAGCCGAACAACAGTAAACTTCGACAGTTAAGCGAATGGTACGGTGACACGAAGACTGTGCGAGCTGCATTATTTGACAGAAGAACCAAGAAAGTTCTTCGTCTAAGTTTAAATTCCACACAATCTATATAAAACGAACAGTGATTTCACCTTTGATCAGGAATTTAAATAACGACACTCGCAAAAATAAAGGGTAGCAAGTAGAACCGCTCGTTAAAAAATTTGGATAAATATCTAACCCAATTGCGAATAATTCGAATTTGTCGAAATATATATGAAATTTTGGAGTGGAGCCGATTTGGAACGTATACAAAGTGTGACGACAGATATCGACCTTTGACTTAGACGTGCGATGATGATACAAGTTCATCCTGTCAGTGATTCTCCACCTCCTCCAATCTCACCAAAAGTTAGGAGGACACTTTCCTTCGTTTTACGATTGGGTAAATGGACCAGAATCATACCTTGGAGATGGGACGAGCATTCCGGAACTATAAATCTCGTTCACCCAGCAATACTTTTACGTCGCTGGAGAATTTTGGCATATTTTCATATTGCCTGCAGATTATGCGTTCCAGTGTATGTTCTTGGAAGTTTACTCTTGCGAAACATACCACCGTATGAAATATTCCTCATAGTCTGGAATATAGGAATACAAATGATGACGACGGTTAGTTTAATTCATCTTGTACAACCATCGATGGAGTCTGAATTCAGAAGCATTATTAACTCTGCCTATGACTTCAATAAGTTCTTACGTAAGTAAATATAATTCGGCAAAATATTAAGCTCACCTCTAATAATATTAATGTGACCACTCGAATCGGATGAAAGTCCCCGCGGATGAAAGTCTCCCCAATTTAATAGTAGATTGACCTCAAATAATATTAAAGTGACCGATTTTAGGATGAAACACAAAGACGTAAGCGGGGAAGGCCGCGTCTAGCAACTTACTATTGTGAGATATTCTCTGCCGTTGTTGATTCCTGATTGAAAATTTTATTTATTTCGCATTTAACTGTTTAATAAACTTCACTATTATTTCATTTTAGTATTTCATTTTTTCGTCCGCCACTTTCACATTATTTGAGGCCAACCTTTTCTTTCCTTGGGGAGACTTTCATCCGATTTCAGTGGTCACTTTAATATTATTAGCGGTGGCGTTAATTGGATGCCATATAATTCTAGCTAGAATTCTATAAAAATATTGATTTTACCCCCTTCTTTGAATATGCATACCGTTTTTGGGTCGAGGTGAATTAACAAAGTGTGGCCAGTTACTAAATGCTGGGAAAAAATGAAATTTCCTCCTATAGAACACAAAATGACAAAACTTTCAGATCTGCCATTCCAAAATTCATACGATTAGTTAAATTTTCATTTTGTCTAGTACATTCCGAGGATTTCACCAGAAAAACTGTCCTGAGTCATGAGACTGAGAATTTGCTTTCGTTACTTGTCACGGCTGCAGGAATATTTGCGACCATCATCGGACCAGCCGCAGGGCTTTTGATTAGCTCAGGAACGTTTGAATTGGGATGGATATTCAAATATTTTGAGTTTCCATCATTTTATTTCTTTGTGAGTCTGTTTGTGTCATATTTCTATGCAATGGACCTCACAGTCGTTCTCTGGTTAGGAGTTGGTTGTATATTATACGCCGACATCATGTCCAATTGGTTAGGAGAACTAAAATGGTGAGTTTAATAATGTTCTACACTTGCACAAAAGGCGGAACAGCAGTTATAAAAATTACACTTGTCGGTTGTATAATATTACATTATTTTTTATAACTATTACCAGGAAAGCTTCTGACGAGAATGAAGCAGAAGAAAATCGTAATCGACGACTTCAAATAATTTTCAGATCACATCAAGTGCTTCACAGACATATGGAGGAATTTATATTTTACATTGTTCCTATTATGGTTGGACTTATCCTCATCATCTGTGTCACAGTTTTGTACTCAATCTTCGGACTGTATCCGGTTGTGAATAATTTTGTCTTGATTAATTGCGCACTCATCGCCGTCGTATGTATAGTTATGTTAAAATTTGTATGTAATGTTTGTGGTAAGTTTACCATTAACTCACTCGATTACGGGGAATCTTTTCGAAGAACTGACGTTGTGAATAAGGCTGAAGTAGATACGTATTTCTTCGAATCCATTCAGCCAATAATATTTCACATTGGACCCTATAAAGAAATCAATAATGCAATGTTTCAACCAATTATGACAAACGTTGTGGTTAACTGGGTCATAACTTTCCTACTCTCTTTAGAACGCCCACCTCCCCGATCGACAGCCCCAACTCAATACAATGAATTCTAAGATACATTGAAATCCAGATATGACGGACCCCTAGGGGAATAAATGACAATACTACGTTGATGGTTTCAAACAAGAGAATTCAGCTGAATTCTGGCATTGGAATGATCGTTACTCACATTTTCAAAAGCATTCTGCATATTTCTCAATTTAAAAAATAGTCAACGTTGTCGCAGTAAATTCGGTCATTTGTGAACGATAAGAAGATCTATCTAAATATCTATCTCGATCTATGGTATAAATAAATTATAACCAGAATTGTTGCTGCCTACTTAATATATGTTTAAACAATGGAATATTTACAACTTGTAAGCCGGAAATTTGACCAGCCAATTACATAGGCCGAGATGTTACTTAGAACAAGGGATACGTTAGATATCCTATAGAAAGTATTTGTGTATGTAGAGATATTTTACTTAAAAAATTTGTTCAACACAGAGTCACAAATAGAGGAGTCTTTAAATATTGACTATTTCTGGCTTCCTATGAAACCAGTGAGGCAGTCATAATTATGTGTGTCATATTTATGTCATACCATCTAGTGTAGACTTTCTTAATTTAGGGCTTTGGAATTTCTCTACGGTAGAAGTGAGAAGAACACGAACACGAACACGTGTACGCCACAGTATATTTGTGCATTGACTTCCGGAATGTTCCTCATTTGCATCAAAAAAAGCAGAGTTCACCTGCGTCATGGCTGGCATTATGTGCAATGTCAAAGGTATTACTTCTACCGTATCCAATTATCCAACCCACTTGTTACATTTTTTCACGAAAATAAATATAAATTTATAAATTAATCTGCTGAACTGGTCTGATTTTGCAGTCAATCCATTGTATCGTATTGCTTGGAATTGATTTACAAATAAAATCTCAATTAATTAAGTCAAAGTCGGAGTTGTTGGAAATTTTATGAGTTCATTGTACATTAAACGATACGGATCTACTGAGGGCGTCAGTGCCAAGAACACCAGCTATGTATTGAATTTCGAATCAAGTGTATTCGTATTACTTGGATAGTACGCAAAATTTCAGGTTCAAGTGTGCACAATGCAATTCAACTGTCTATTTCATGATACTCACAAAATTTTGTATCTTTTCGACAGTACCAGTGGGTTATCCGTTTTGCAGCGCAAGCACTCTGTGTATTTCTAGCTCCCAAACAACTGCGACCTTTCAGTGTATAAACTCCGTAAAAGCTGTTCAGGAAGTCAAGTCAAGAAATATATATAAAAATTCAATATTTAAAATATTCAAAATGCACCTAAATGTTCCATTGGGGGTTTTGCTATGCCCTTTAGGCGATACCTTTTAAGTGTTGTTTAAACTGAAGTAATTTGTCCCAAATCATGTCCAAGAAATAGAGGTTGCCAGCATTCCACGACTACTGGTGCCAAATCCGTAAGGCTGATTTGTTTCAATTTCACTTGAACATTTCCAAATATTTAATAGACTGATGAGAAAATGTTAGTTCCAAGGACCAGGTATTTACAAGTAATAAGAAAAATTGATTATTAACCAACAAAAGGCGAAATTAACATCTAGCACTTAAGACTATTATTATACAATATCTAAGACCAGTTTTCGCATTCTCGTTCCAATTATTTTGAAATTGAACTGGGCTGTTGAGTGAAAGGGGTTTATTTCGAAATTAACAACGGAATAATAAGGATAAGGAACGCGGAGTAACTTTACTCCCAGCCGGGACATCTGATAGCACTAGATATCAGATATATGGCTCTGTGAGTATTGTGAGGTAGTTACACAATAAGTACGGTATATCAAATATGACGCATAGGTCCCTTGTTCTTTCGGTCTCCCTTCCTATCCTATCCTTTCCCTTCCCCACTACCACACTGTTCGATTGAGTCATACCACTTTAGTTGCTCACTCTTCTCTTTCCTTCCTCAGATGGAGGGCGGTTTCAGATGTTCTTGGACTGGCCTTAGATCCTGTCTGACAGGTTAGCCCGGGAATTACAGTTTCTGTGGTTTGATTTAGAATTCATAAGATCTAAAAAAATTCTTTCGAAGTGTGGTGGTGTTACCCGTCCTCCTGTTTATAACAGTTTTGGTGATTCGCAATGATAGAAACTGATAGGACTGACGTTAAAAACTTTAGTTTTAGTTTAGTTTACTCTGACTTTGAACTGTATATATTATTGCCTCGGCGTGATTTGCTTTTTAACTATTTATCTTATGAGACAAGAAACTTTGATATGTTTCGTCATGCATGCACAAGCTAGACATGCTGGTTTCAAAATCCTCAAACATCTAACTAATTGCAAATCATTACACATCGTTCCAATTATGGCCTCCCGGTTTCTAGCGTCAATGGACGGATTACTTCGTAGCCCGTAATTGTTTGAGTCTGTCAATTTGAGAAAGCAGCGCCCTACGTGTTCGCGCCTCCAAACACTAATTTAAAGAAATTTTGGTCGTAGATTCTTACATTTGACAAAACTGTTCGCATCATTGTTAAGGTTTGAATGTCCACGAATGTAATTACTACCAATGCGAACACGAACGTCAGACCGACAGTTGCATAGTCGACATCTTGCTTTGATTCTAACTCCGCCGTTGGTGTGGAAATTTTTCCCTTGCCAAATACCCATATAATAAAACTCGGGTTTAAGGGTACACTCCTTAAGAGTTGACGGTCAAAATGTAGTCGGTGCACAACTACACCACCAGGGGTACCTTCCGTAAAAATGTGAGCCCGATCGGCCCAGTAATTCCGGAGAAAAGCTCTGGACAAAAAAGCGTTAATTTACATGTGAGAGATAGAAACGGATTTTGGACTACCTAGTGGAACAGAAAAGCTTCACTGTACTCCGCTCGCTTCACTCGCTGCGCTTCGCTCGCTTAAAAATGTCAATTTATTCAGCAGCGGAATTAATCGGAGAAACGATAACGAGAATGCTCACAGAACCGCAGATCCGAACACCCACATACACACATCCATTAACCATAACCATTGCATAGCTCGTGGGTTTCGGACGTTCACAATCCCACAAAAATGAAAAGTGAAGACTTTTTAATTGAATTTAAGTATTTTTGGTGCGTCAACTGGTCAACTTGATTGTGAAGCCGCTACCTCAGTACAGGAACTTTTACCAAAACGTCTACTTCATTAGTAGTCGTTAATATCCGTTCAAATTTTATTAAGTAATTTAATTCAACTTGTTGGAAAGTCTGTCCGCTCAATTTAATTTGTGTTCGTATATGTGGAAATTGAAAAGTAAAAGCTGATATTGTTGAATATTTCAAAATATAAACAGAATTTTGCACCACCCTGAAAAAATATACACTCACTCAAAAAGTGTTATTACGGGTAAATATGTGGTCGGGTAGGTTTTTTCGTACATCTACTTTCGGGTTGTTTCAAGCGATGCTTTTGTTGGTGGAAATGCTATTAGTGTCTGTGGGCCTCAAGCAAACAATGATGCCATCAAAAATATCATACACTCCTAACATGAATGACAATTAAAAAATAATAATTACGAACTATAAAATAACAGCATGGATATCAAGTTATTTCATAATATGGATGACCCTCGCGACTTAATCTATTTCTAACGCTATTTTTTCATTGGCGTCGTAGAAGTGATTTCATTACATTATGGAAGTAAGACCAAATCGAGAGGTTGGCTAATTTTATCCATGATCGATACCCGGTTCCAATTTCTGGGACGTGTGCGTACTCACCAATAAAATCGATTATTAAACTTCTTTTATTAGTACTTTACAAGATGGCAGGTGGCTCTCCCACAGCAAAAATTAAGAAGCCCATAGCCGTATTCAAATACAAAATCGTCAAATGGACATATACGTGGTTATGAAACACCCTGTACTCAATTCTTGCTGTCGGTTGGCAAACTTTTCACACGTCCGTGTGTGTGCTTTTCCATTGAAGATAATTATAAAGTGTCAATTGCGTCAATCCAAGGGTAGTTCTTGAAGTTAATTGGAAATGACAATGTCATGGTATTTCTATTTGTACAGGGTGGGCCGTAAGTAAGTGCACGACTTTGAACGGGTGTTGCCGGGAAACCCGTTGTCGGATTTGTATGGGGTTTGCTCCTAGATAGCCCCTCCGATTTAAAAAAAGGAGGTATCACCTTGACATGACCTGCCACTAATTAGCGGCACGCTGAACAATTAGCTTTAAGAACGGATTTTGCTGGGTTGGCATGAGAGAATTTTGACGTGTGTAATCGGGAACCTCGTTCCAACCCCAGGAATAATTTTTTCGCCAAAATTTTTGATTGAATCTCGCCCTCTACAACTTTTTGAAAAAGGTTTTAAAACTTTTAAAAAAAAATTTAATTTTTTTTTAAATTAAATAAAAATTAAAAAATTTGAAGTTTGTTTTAAATTTTAAAATTATTCAGACGAAAATTTGGGCGAAAGAATTATTCCGGGGTTGGAACGAAGTCCCGATTACACATGTCAAAATGCTCTCATGCTAACATAGCAAAATCCATTTTTTGGTAGGCAACCTAATTGGTCAGCTTGCCGTTAATTAGTGGCAGGTCATGTAAAGGAGAGATAAGTAGTGTAAGATAATCCACCAACTAAACCCCTGAGGGCATTTTTATTCGGCGTGCAGTGGGGGTCCCGTTCGGGACCCGTTTTCTCGGCGCGCGCGCATTTTAATTAAGAGGGGGTCCTTAATTAAAATAAAATGCGGCTTGCGCGGGGGGTTCCGTTCGGGCCCCCTATTTTTGGCGCGCTAACGCGCGCGCGCGTATTTAAAAAGCGGGGGACCCTTAATTAATTATAATTTAAATTAAATAAAAAGGCCGCCGAGCGGCCCCCCTCGGCCCCCCCCGGGGAGCTGCTTCGCAGATTTTCATAAATAGGAAGAGGAATTTTATTTATATTTTGTGTGTGTACATATTTTTGCTGTACCCCATCCGTTCGTTGTTTTGTTTGACACTCAACAGTTGAGAAAATATTTTTTATGAAGTGAATGAACCGTGTGTGGTTGAAAAAAACGGAAGTCAGTCAGTCAGTCGGTCAAGTTTATTTCTCTGCAGGCCTGACGATTGCATGTTCACTCATGCAACGCAAGATAAACTCAAACATGTCTAGGCTTGCAATCGCACTGCACTGCACTCCACTTTTTGTGCCAGTGGAGTGTGGATGGGAAAAATGCGAATGTGTTACTTTTTCATGGATGGATAAATATGCTCATTGTCCGTGATATTATTTTGTTAAAACAATGACCGGTCCATACGTACGGGGTGGGACATAACTTTGTAGCCAGACTTGTGACACGAATGTAATATGAGATATACGTTTTGTGACCAAGTTGGCGCCGCATTTGATTATATAATTTTTGTATGAACTGGTTGCGGTCATATATATTTAATACGACCGCATTCTTAATCCTACGCGACATTGATGGTTTTTGAGACGAAGCGGTTATGACCCGCCGTGTACACCAACGCAAACATGCTGAAAATTCCCAAAGTTGTTGAGCGGACACGGGAAATGATTTCTCACTCTCAGGCCTCTAGTACATTTGGTCCGCCGTGTTACTCTGGGTTATAGAAAACCATGATGAGAAAAACATGATTTCGCATGGTTTTAGACATGATTTAACATGGTTTTAGACATGATTTCATAAAACCATGTCATGGCTTCTTCATGTAATTCCCTTTTCATTGTTCTTAGGCAAATGTATATTTATTCGTACCTAAAATTCATAAAATTACGCGCGTTATCCACTCTCCTCTCCCCAAAGTTGCAAACCAGTGACAAAATATTGCGAGCAATATTTCAGTCGTTTAGTCTACTGAACTATTGTTCGCAATATATCTACATGAACGAAATTGGGCTACCCTGATTTGATATGAGGTATACAACCGGGAGAATGACGAATGCTCTTACTTTTGGTGGATTAGTCAGGTATGTTCAGAAGAAAGTGAAAAAATATGCGTCAGACATATCTTTTGAAGCCTGACCGGCTTTGATGAGACAATGGACTGGGGAAGAGAATTAATCTGGTCAAACTATGTTTGCTATTCGTGCAGTCGTAAAATACTTGAAGGGCGAGTGGGCTATATACGAATTGAAACATTGTTTCCCGGCTCAAGTGTGAAATATTTGATAGCTTGTAGATCATGCCGTGAATTCTCAAAAACATTGTTCTTGACCGAACTTTTACATCCAGACGGGTTTCCAGAAACGGGAGCATCGATATCCATGACACAGCATGCCGGAATTCCACCGGCTGCTGGAAATGTCGAAATGCCCCGCTTGTAGTGTGTCAATGTTTGAATTTTGTTTTTGTCACATGTGTAAAATGCCATGTTTAATGAAACATGTTATTTCATTCTGTCAATGTCTCGCAAGTGGTTGTGACGTAACCAAGTGCATCCGAAATTGTGATTTTTGTGAAGTTCGCGTTAGTTCCTATATCAGTAGCCGTCCTATTGAACGATATCAAAATGGAAATGAGACTCGGTAACCATATGGCCAGGGTTTCATACATTGGCGTTTGTATTTACCTACCACAGACAAATTGTACGTCGTTGATTGAATCAGTTTTGAATTTACGAAGTTCAGCAAGGGACATGTTCATGGCCAACGAGTTTCGCGGGCATCCACTGTTTGCTGCATTTTCTATGAAATTTGTTTCTACAGATAGACTTTCCCGCATTTTCGTCTTTAAAATGTCTGGTTTGGACATGAATTTACGCGATGTTGACACTTTGTTCTCGCTGTTAATGCGCGACTGGATGACAAAAAGAGGACTGATTAATTTCGAAAAAATTGAGGAAGTAAAAGTGCAAATCTATTATTAAGAAATGTTATCTACGGTTCCAACTCTGAAAACTTTAAGTGCTAGAACTATTTGCCTACAAGAAATTCCATTCCGTGGAATTGTTCCAAGATCTTTAGAGACGGTAATCGAAAGTCGATTAAACAAGTGCGGACTGGATCTTTTAGAAAGGCTTTCTTGGATTCTTTTAGACGAAGTGATATTCAAAGGAGATATATATGTTAAATTCGAATTACCATATCCTCGTTTTCATTTGTTGGAGAAAAGACCGATTAGTTTTATTAGAGGATGTAGATTTCTGTCGAGGGAAGCTGTGAAGCCCTTTGTTGAAGAATTTGTGTTACAATGTATTAGACATTGCGAAATGCATGGGGAAAAATATATACCAATACTGATAGTAAAGGTCCGACGTTCAGACGAAAATACTTTGTTTGGTACAACTTATGTTTTATGGCCGCGAGCGTGATGGCGGCGGCAACAACTTTTAACCCTCCAAGTTTGAAAGAACTTTCTGTGAGGGCAGTGAATGTGTCAAAGAT
>JAQFYE010004730.1:0-12949 GCA_034694305.1 Protaphorura glebata
TCCCATGCAAATCGGTAATTTCGTTAAAAAGATATTTAACTTCAAATAGGGGGAGATGTTTCGCGGCCACCCTGTATTTTTCTCTATAACATACACAGACAGACTTTCTCCATTGCAGTTCGCTCGTGTCGTGCACAAATTCTTGTAACCCAAACCAAATCCAACCACAACTCTTGTATCGCGAATTTGTTATGAACTAAATGGTTGGATGTTTCTTTTGCTAAGGAAAAATTGTGAGAAAATACAGTCGAGTCGGGTTTTCTGGGCTAATATGCCACATCTTAACAATGACCCCATCTGCCAAATATAGAACATGCACTTTAGGGGTGAGAGAGGCAGAGTGAGTTAAATTGTATCAAAACCAGCTGCTACAAGCTAGTCACAACCATTCTGACCTGACAAAACCTAATACTTCAATTTTAATTTTGTTAAAAGTTTGAGGAGACTTCTAGCAAAGTCCTTTGATCCTTTGTGGGCGACATGATTCAATTTTCCGTTCCTTTTTATAATCCGTATGACACAGACATGGATTGTAAATCAAGAGTCGTTCCTTCCGTCTCGTCTGCTCTGATTTAAAGGAGAGGTTTTATATTTTTGAAGCGGAAATCCTAGGATTTCATTAGGATCGTAAATAAGCCTCTTCTCGTTTCCCATGGTCGGATTTCATTATAAACTAAACACTCAAACTCTTGTATTTGCATTTGGGGGACAAAAAGAGAAAACAAGAAGAGGCAGGTAGAGTGAAGAGAGTGGAACAATGTACACGGAGAAAGGACAATGGGACATGGGTATTCTGGAAAGACCCGACACACTCAATGCAGAACCAACTTTCTATTGGGAATATCCACGTCCTCAAGTCCCTCACTTCAGTTCCCTAACACTTGAGTCACACAGTATGATACACACCAACCGTCACTACTACAACTACACAATACCGTACATGTCACGGACAACTGATCAATATCAGGGTCTGCATAAATCATGAATTTAAGAATTACGACCATTATTCCTTGATAGTATAGTGGTAAGTATCACCGCCTCACACGGGAGACCGGGGGTTCGATTCCCTGTGGGGAGGAACTTTCCTCCCTTAAGGTCAGTAAGTCTTCAACAGTTAACCCTAAAAAATTTGTATATGTGCTCAAGGCAGCAGACCATAACAATAAAGGCTAGACAGAATATGCAGCCCCTTACAAATTCAGATTTTCGGTAAAGAGGCTATGTTTGAATGGAGTTTCCAGCTACTACTAGGGATACATCCCAGACCCATGGAAAGCTACCTAATCTTTACAAGAAGTGCCCGGGATGTTCGACCCGAACTTCTTAACTTGTCAGATCTTCAAACAACTCCTTACCCGTCAAAATAAGGTTTCCTGACGGGAAACCCCGACTTAATCTCATTTGCAACATAATTACCCGGGAAGATGGTCGTGGAAAGTTTCTCCCTCTGTCGAAGTATTGATATACGTTTGTAGGAGGAGTTTAAAATAAAGTTGCAGAATTCCACTTCCTCCTTAATGTATTTCTCACAATTTGTGGCTATATATTGAAATTGCTGACCCACAATACAATTTCTGAATAATCGTGACGGCGGGTGACTGAAATAACGCGCGCGATCACCATATAGTGTCACTGTTCGAGGTCCCTAATATATTTGCATCGTTACCAAAATGAACCAATGTCACATTTATGACGCTAATATCGTGTAAAATATGAAGGTAATGACTTCAATATAGAATAGAATAATGGTTTTATTGTCCGATTCAGCCATAACCCTTACAGACATTCAAACGTCATACACCTTTTTATATCACTTTGTGTTGCAAAATTATTCGTTCATGTAATCAAGATAAGTAATTCTTAATTTAGAAGCACTCAAATCACAGAAAATCACAGAAAAAATGGTATAGATTTTGAAGTTATTCCTTGACAAGTCTACTGAAACAGTTAAGATAATCCGTCCTCGCTGGTCTGATAAGTCTTAGAAAGTTTAAATACGTATTTCGAAGATCAACACAATGTATATGTTAGGCTCAAACCCCGAAAACGGCCATTGGCCGTTTTAAACGGCCAATGGGCGAAATGTTGGTACCGACCAAACCCCGATCAGGTTTCCCCAGATGGGGGGAAAGTCATGTCATTGAGTGTATTTACTCTATGTCAGGTTAGGTTAGGTTAGGTTAGGTTTAAAAACCTTAATGATCGTAATGATTTCGGGCTTCGGTCGTAGAACGGGGTTTGAGCCTAACATATACACTCAAACAAAATATGGAATACATCTTCACAATCACTGACATATCAATTTTCGCTTTACCATAAAACAATTCCGATGCTCTTAACCTAGTAACCTTACCCTTGTAAGTAATGTGGCTTATACCACATTTCAGTTGCATTAGAGGCCAACTTATAATGACTTCAATAAATACGTATTAAATCCAATCAAATCCAAATTGGAGTAGGTTTTGGCGATGCTGATGATGTATTGCACTATGTTTACAATTATCAAACTACTTATCAATACAATAATTTGACAGGGAGCGGTAGGATGGTTAGAAAGAAATTGGGTACAGTGTGGTGGTAGTGCGTAGTGCATTTGTCAAAATGAGATGAATTCTGAACGTGCATTGCAGGGTTTGGGGCTCCCTCTCTCGCAGAAATCGACAATAGGCCGTCATTTGAGTAAAATTTTACGGTATCCGAATTCTATCATCGCACAAATCAGAATTAAGAACACGCCCGGAGGATAACCATTAGTATTTGTTGTCTGAAGGGTCAAACTTTTAGAAATCAGGTGACTCAACACAATTTTATTCTAACTAAAATTTTGGGCATCATTCATAAAAAATAAGAGGGTACAACGGTTGATTAACGTATAGCCCTCAACTAATTGGATTCCAATAGCTGGATGTTATAAGTAATAAAATCTTTTGACCCCTTACCCTGATTTGACGTGTTCCCGGGAATACAAAATACAATGTCGCGGAGGATATGGGGGTCCAGTGGAGTCTATATTAATGTCCCAGCATCAAGCATCCGTTGATCTGCACTGCACTACTACTGAGCTCCACGCACTCTGTGCAATAGACGAGATGTGGTTGATGCTGTTCCGGGTAAAGGGGTAGATGGGTGGAATGGGTGGGCCATGGCTGGATATACTCAGACTGCCCTCACTCTATATCTCCTCTGCATTGCCGAACATTTCCTGGAAGAAAGTTTGTACCAAAACCATGGGCCCATGGATTAGAGGACTTTCCGAGACCCTAACGGGAGGAAAGGTTTTGGAGAAAGTAAGAGAAAGTTGGAGAAAGTCCGTACTTTCCTTTCATCTGCGTTCCCTTACAAGGAAACCACTTTCATTGTATTTCCCAAATGTTTTGTGCCCACATTAAAAATATTAAATATTATTATTCTCTACCTTCTCATTATAAAAAGAATATTATGGGTTTTTTGATTGATTGATTTAACTGTCAGATCGATTTTACATTAAGTCATGGGTAGACTACACACTAAAAGTTATTATGTGGTAATACTAGATTGGACGGTGCGATGGCAGGATTCATATATCACACATTCTTTGTCAAATGACGGCTTATCTTCTATTTCTACGAGGGAGGAGATCCTGACCCGGATATGCAAGTTCAGAATTTACCAGACTTTTCTATTATTTCGTTGAATGAAGAAACTTAGTCAGGGCAGCTCTTTCAGGCCCTACTACAATGGATGCTACTTTAAGTGGAAAACTAACCTATTCTCCAAGAGAAATAAGTTTGACTGTATTCTTGTCTCAATTGATGAAGTGAGTGACCTCTGTGTTTCAGTTTTGACACGTTGAGAGGTTCCCTGGTTAGGTTTACTGGGTTGAGTCCCCCCAGTTTGGACTGATTGTGGAACGGCGGCAGGGAGAGCTAGAGAGATGAAGGGAAAAAAATTCAAGTCGGGAATTTTACCATTCTGTTCGTTCCTGACTGAAGAGAACTGTTCTGTAAAATTCTGTGTTCTGTTCTCTCTTCCTCTCTCTGCGGAACCGGATTCCATTCGGTCCTCGGGAGCAGGGAATGGCTGCCAGCCCTAACCCATGACTGCAGTACTACGTTCAGTACTGAACAGTCTGGCACTTCCAAACTGTAGAGACAAGTCTGACGGACAGGGGAGGGAAACAGAAGACAGGTCTCTTGCAACAGGCGGACACGGCACACAAAGTGAAAGTGGGAAAAAATACAAGACACCAAGTTACGTGAGCTACTTTCCCCGTGCCCCGTCTACCCCAAACAACGTACCAGCACAACGTGGGGTGACTTCCCCCAAAAATAATAACTTTGGTGACCATGTCAAGAAATTTGAAATTTTGTATGTAAAAAAGAACCAAACCTAACAATAAGGGTGACATGCCCTAAAACATTAAAATTTTGGTGACCAAAAAGCCACACCTACTGCGAAAATAATTTTACTAGCGGGTGAATTGTTCGAAAAAAATAGTTTGGTGACAAAATGGAGAGAATCAGAATTTTGGCGAGAAAAATGTGAGCCAAGCCAAATGAGCGATCTTACTAGTAAAAGCATTTGTCCTGAGAGTGTGGAAAATTATTAAAAGTGATAGCATCAATAAAGTTTAAATTATGTGGTTGAAAATGTGATTCAAACTTAAATCTACATTGTCATATACAGTACGAAATTGGCACAAAATGTGATCTAAATTTAATAATAAAACTGACCAGATTTTGGGCATTGGGTGATTTGGTGTCAAAAACAATTCTGAGAAATGAAAATTTTGAAGAAATTTTGATTAGAGCCTCGGATAAATTTGGTGACCAATCAACATTTTCTGGGTCAAAATTTCACGGAAACTCTCGAGGCCCTTCAAGAAGAGTTCAAGGGAAGGCCCTTGAACTTATTTGACAGAGCGAAGAAATAAAGAATTAAATTGAAGTGACAAAGTGGACAATCAGAAAATGTGATTAATGATTTTGAAATTTCGGTGATTACTCCCGAATGAATGGAAAATCGTAAATAAAGTAGTGAAATGACACATAAGGAAAATATGGGATGGAAGTAAGTGAAATCGGCAAAGTCTTGCGCTATTCCGTTAGAAAATGGACTTTGAGGGAAGAATAAGTATCGTAAATACGAGAGGAATTGTACAAGTTTGGAGTGAATGTCTGAAGTGAAAGTACGTGCAGACGACTACACGACTTCTAGAAGAGAAATCCGACTACTTTCTCTGTTCCACACAAAGTAGAATTGGCATGAAGTTAAAGTTTGAAGAAGAAATACAAATTCCCAAAACAAAACTGACTCACTGCCTCTGTCTATCTCTCCTTTTCCTAGAGTGAAAGTTTTCTATTGTCAAGAGTCGTTTGTAATGTAAATTATGTGAATATTTTCCGTCGTCTTGATCAATTGAAATGAGATAAAATTTGACTTTCTCCAGGAATATGAGGTAAGTCACACCACATACACGGATAGGGTGATTCATAACTTTTTAACCCAGTTTCTCACTCATGTGTATTCGAAACATAATTCTATATATAGAAAAGACAGCCACTAATTTATATTTTTCCCTAGCAAATATCAAACTTTATACGAAATGTCTATTTCACTTTCTATCTCCCTTTCTCTTTGTTAGGTGGGGTGTTGAAATTGGGATAAATTGTTATGAACCACCCTGTACATTAAGACCGATATTTTTACTGAAATAAGAATCAGAGATTAGTTCCCAAATTAATCAAACATATTTTCAGTACTCAAATACTTTCATGCTGTACAACATTACCATATTTATTCTATTAGTAGCCCGGGCTTCTATTTATTCAAGGAAGTTCAAATTTCGATGGCTTTTACCACTTTCTCCGCTAGGATATATGGAGAAAGCTGGAGAAAGGCCCTGCTTTGCATTCGAGGCCGGCCAATAATAGAACAAATACGGTGAGAAATTTTGTAAAATAAGACTAAAACCGGATTTCTATTTTGTTTGACTGTACAGGGAGTTAGATCCTACTCTGCTGGAACTGAGTTCAGACTGGACCAACTTTCTGCTCCCTTCTTCTCCTCATTTTCTATTTAGAAATGAAAGTCCGATTCCGATTTCAATTCATATTATGGGACAAGAAATATGAAGAAAGAAAAATAAGGAGTGACTGGGAATGGCAGTGAAAGTCAAGTCAACTTTCTCCCACGTTTGAATGGATCCCAACTCTGCAAGAATTAAACCCTGAGAGCCTCATTTCTCCATAATCCAAGGGAAAACGTAACAGAAGAGAAAGCAAGCGTCAGAGCCCAAAAAAGGGGAAAAAGAAGATTGATAAAAATGATGTCTGAGGTTGAGTTGGAGCATACGCATATGCATACGAATAAGAATTTGAATAGGACGTCGACTACATTTACATTTGAGCTTCAAAATCGTAGCAGTAGTAGTAGTCCTGGTTATTTTGTTACCCGGATTCGGGCATCTCTTACAAAAAATATGAAACTTCACCCTCATCAGTTGTGGCTGTGGCTGTGGGTTTAAAAAATACACTAAACTTAGAACACTCCTGTTCTTGTCTCCTCTGACAATGCAGTTGATTTTTTTTGGACTGGGACTGAATTTGACTTCTCTGGAAGGGAGGAAGGAAAAAAAACCGAATCGGGGAAAACCCATACATAAATAAATAAATGAGTGAATGAATGCAAAAAGAGGTTGGAAATAGTCCAAGAGAAATAATAAAAAAAGAGAAGAAGAAAAGAGAGAGCATAAAAATGTTGTCTCCTCCTGTTCACTTTCGGGATGGTCAGAGTCAGAGATACCCGGGAGCTTGCTGCTGAAAACTTTTTGAGCTAAGAAAAAAAAGAGAATATAATCGGACTGACTTTTTTCGGGAAGTACATTGTACAATTTTTTTTTCTGGAGCAGTGTCGTGTCATGTATACTAGTGGCAGTGCTAGCAGTAGTGGGCCAGGACAGTGCAAGTGCCTGTAGTATATTTTTTTTTCTGTGCGGCGATAATGAATCGATTGCGACAAGACGACGACCAGGAGGAGGACGACGAAGATCGTGAGAAAGTGTGGCTCCGATTCCGACGACGAACAACACACGATAAGGATTATGAGGACGATGAGGATGAGGATTTCTTAAATAAACGACAGAAAAGACGATGGAGGTTCAAATGGTCATGGTCTGGGTGGATGACCAGTTTTATCCTAATATTTTGTTTTCTAACACAAACTTTCCCAGGGTCTGAATGTAACCCAGACGCTAAAAGATTGTATGATGACTTACTCTCTAACTACAATCGTTTGATTCGCCCTGTACTCAATAATACGGACGTGGTTGTAGTTAGACTTGGACTCCGCCTTTCTCAATTGATCGACTTGGTGAGTACTATTCTTCATTTAGATTCATACTTGATATTTTTTTATTTCTATATTCAAGTCTCGTTTCAACCTTTCAAGGCAAGGTTGAGGATAAAATAAATAGAACGCAGCGCAGCATAACAAATTCAAGATATGTGTCATTCAGCTTAAAAAGTGGGGCGTTGAGTTGAAATTGTCATTGATCGCAAATATCATAGCATGATTAACGTGAACTCGGTGCAGTTCTAAAAAAACGGCAATTGATTTAATCCACTTGACCGTGATTTGCCTAGACGAGGTTAATGTGGTAAAAATACGCTCTATAAAATGTTGTCGTTGACCTTTACACTTTAATATCCGCTTATTGGATTCATAAAAAACTATCTTATTCGAATATTTGAGCACCAAAGAAGCCATTCATTGTTACCCTGGCATCAATCTAAACAAAGAGCCTTTGACCTTAACATACCGTCATTGATTTTGGAGCTGTCATTGGCCTTCATGTGGTGTCATTGATCCCAGGGAAAGCGCGATTTACCCACCGAATATAGTACATCGAGAGTGCACTATATCCGAACATTTTTACACAACATAAATCCGGGGTACGTTATAAAGGGACTCCACAATATTTAAATGCATTATTTCATGCATGTTAAATTTCAAATTAATTATCACATTGATTTCCTTCCAGTAGAAACGCGTCTACCACGAATAAGTTTAGGAAAATGGAGTAAAATAGAGACTTTCTTCTACAGCGGCGAACCTGTTTGAATATTTAATTGTTTTAATTTTGTTTCGAAACTGATGTGTGTACTGCGCGTACCACGTTATTCCTAAATTGTTCTGCAAAACCTGGAAGTGAATTAAAAGCACGCACGGAAGCGATTGGACTTAGTTGGATGCGTGCGTGCTGAGTAAAGTTTTGCGGTTCGAAGTGCCTTGACGTGACACACAAACTTACTTGAATTTAATTCAGTGTAGGCGTGGAATGACGTCAGTCGCCTTACCCGAAGAACATGCAAACAAAACATAAGAACTTACGTTAGTAATTGCTGATTGAACATAAGGAACAAGAAAGTAAAAAGTAAATGAGTGAGACGTATGCGTATGATGCATTATTTTGATGACGATGATGGATTGGGTGTTTTCAAATTAAAAGTATCCGTACAAAGTGCATTCAACATCTTTGTATCTCCACCTTTGTGTAGTGATAATCCAAATTATAAAGTTGGATTTGGCCGAAGTAAGAAGCCACGCCCGATAATTTTACTTCCTTGCTTTTTTACTTGACAATTAAAAACAAAATTCTTCCAGTGCATTTATAAAAAAAATAATTATTGCTTTAGACGTGAATTAAGTTAAACCATGTGCTTATCGCGTCATAAAATGTTTGTTAGGGCCAAGAAATTCGAAATAATACGGAAAATACATTTCGGGTTTGTTTTCTACATAAAATAACAACAAAATTCGGAAAATCATAAGATGCGGTAGCAAAAACTAGAAAACTCAGTAATAACAATAAGCAGAGATCTTTTATTTCCATTTCAGTGCAGATCGGCAAGAAGTTGCCTCAGGGTACCTTCCGTTGGAATTATCATTTCAACCTAACCCGGAAACTTATACAAAATAATATGCCCTCTGGGTATCGCGAGAAAATGTGGTATACTCCCCACAACCGTCATTCTCGTTAGTTTGAGAGCCAACAAATGGCCCAAGGGCCAACATGCCTAATAATTATTGCACGATCAATTCGAACTTTCCCAGACCAATTCCGCCATGCCGTTTCCGCTTCCGTCCGCAAACAAACGGAATAGCAATACAATAATGAAAATCTAATGATGCCGAAGAAACGTACATGAGATAGTTGACAACGAGGGAAGGGTTTTGAACGTAAAATTAAGTTGTGCTCCAAGTTCAATAAAATAAAATTACAAATTGGTTCATGCCGGAAAATCAACAATCATTTACTTCAAATCATGAGTAATTGCTGAATATATCTACTCAGATGGACTGCAACAAATTTGGGTTGGTTCTGGGAATCGAACCCATGACTTTGGTTTGACAGGGATTCTTATACGTTGTAACCAGTGGCATTCTGAATAACTTTTGTGAAAGTCCTACCCCCAAAGGTCTAACCGTTTTGTCGCTGGAAATGCACAGGTGGACATCTAAGATGCCGTGTAGTGACTTCCACCTTCGATTTTCACTCGCTCTCACCTTACGTGCCAGCCCGTGTATTTCTAGCGGCCGAACGGTTAGATTATTGGCGGCAGGATCTTCACAAAAGTTGTAAAGAATGCCACTGACTACAATATAAAAAAAATCCCAGCGATTTTCAACAGTTCAGATTTTTCTATAGGGTTTATGCCCCCTCCTTTGAAAGGGAATCGACTTCAAAAAGAATTTAAGCTGGCTCTGGGAATCGAACCCATGACTTTGGTTTGCATGAAAAGTGCTTTCCTTGTAAGTTAGAAGAGACAACAGAAGAAAGGATCTCATTTTCGGAGAGTTTCACCAAAGGGACTAGATTTAAGTGAAAATATAGTAGTAGTAACGTTCGATAGGGACAAGAGAAGAAAATAGGACATTCGTAAGGAATAAATGTTTAGTTTGGACTCTTTTTCAGTCCCTGAAGAAGAAGAGAGAAAAAAAAGTTATTTTGGGACACAAGAAGAAAAGGCTAAAGAAAACGTGACAGGAGTGTCTGAAAAGAAAGTCCATCAAAAGGTATTTAAGGTTTGTAAATATGAATGAATCTGACTCACACGATGGCGAAGGAACGGAACGGGTCCGACCGTCCAGGTCTTGTCTTGTCTTAAGCATTTAGAATTCCATTAACCCAGGTCCTCACTAAATCTCTGTCACTCCGAACAATAACAATAGTGAGTCTTCAAATTTTAAAACCACAAAACATTTAGTCCTCACTAAACAACCCTTTCAAATATTTACGAGAGTGTCACGCCAGGATCCGTCCAGGGATTTCAATTTTTCTTCATGCGGGGTCTTCTGAGGGAAATTATAATTTTTTTCCTTCTTTCTAAAATGGTTTACCGGAAGAAAACTTTTAAAATGTCAGATATTCAAAGCTTAGTCAAGGCTTAAGTGATTCCTTCCTACCAAACGGATGACTTAACTTCAGTTCAGATGAGTAGAATTTAATGTGAGTTGTAGAATATGACAAGAAAATACAGTTAAGGTGTGGTACAGGGTGATTCAAAAGTACTGTGGTCAATATTTGTCGCCTAACCTCATAGGGTGTATTAAATTAGCGAGATATGCATTTTATAAAATATTTCTTATACACAGAAATTAGGAGATTGAATCTTTTGTGCTGCGGGCAGGAAGTCAATGCCAAAAATGACATGACAAGAGGGTGTCATTTTTGTTTGTCCTCTTTTGTTAGTCCAATGTTTCAGCGACCAAACAATTGTGGAATGTACGTTTTATTCGGAACTTTGCATGTAAATCCAATCGCTTGATCTTTTCAGTTTTGAATTATTTCTATAAATTAGGTCAAGAACTAGCGCACTTGGCGTTCTTAAAATGTAGGATATACATTTTTCAAGAAAACTTCAAGTGGAATCGTCACTACATAAAGTTTTTCTCGCAGTTTTTCTTTCCAACTCGAAATTTTTTGAGAATGTGTGATTTCTGTCATCATTTCTGTAGATTTTGTTTTGAAACTCTCCACTAAATGTATATCCCACTATATTTAACATCGTTGGACTGAGTGACAGGCGTCATTGACTAAGATCTACTTTGTAATTCGGTGAAAAATCAATTTTCCGCTTAAACTCTGCAGAAAATGTATAGCTCAAAATTTGGTGAAGTTTTATGAATGGTTATGAACTACCTTGTGCCCAGTTTGTGAAATGAAGTGTGTTTGAGAATTATTATGGTCCACACCTAAAGTAGAATGGGTTAAGAGGAAGCTGAAAGCTGGTAGAAGCTTAGAGTCCAGACAGGAAGGAGAATGGATACATTTTCTTGAGCACTAAATTTGTGATAAATAACCCTCAAAATTTATAAGATGGAAGAAGATGGAAGTAGGGTTTGAGATCAGATTAGATGAGATACATTCAAGGGTGGAAGAGTTCATATGAACCGTGTGTAAATGGATCTTTTTTTGAGGGATCCAGTCTTCTCCAGTCTTTGAAATTCCAGTCCACGGAATAAATGCTTTCTCCATGCATATAGATACATTCCCATTCCCATTGAACCAGAAGCAAAGGACTTTCTCCAGCGCAGAGACTCCAACCCACTTCCCATAACCCAACATTGCCAACATTCCTCTACTTCCATTTTCTTGTAAGGCAGATGGGATTTATAGACAGAAACACAACTCTCCGGTCTATGTACATGTACATGGATACTACAACATTTAGGATAAGGCCCTAAAATTGTATGTTACGGTCGATCCTTAAACTCATTTTAGCCAGACCTTCTTGAGAGTTGAAGCTCAATCCAAATCTCGGAATCTCCAATACATACGCGACAAGGTCAGACATCGTCATGATTTGGGTTGCTTTGGAAGGTACCCCTAGTAATAGGAAAAGAGACGCGTTAAAGAACATGGTCAAACATCATTGTTCGGATTCCACAGAACCCAATTGTAATATGTTCAAACCCGGAGATCCAAAATGTAGAAATGTTGGGACCCGCGTGGGTAGTAAAATGTATAGTCACGACTCCCTGAAGTTGGATATTGGGGAAACCTGAGACCTATTTTAGACATAGGTGAGTTTGAGACTCTGACTGACAAGATTGGTAACCTGTGACAAGCTCGGGCAATCTTGAACTGAAAAGTAAAATGTAGAACAACAACTAGGAGGACTTTTGGTCCTCATAGGGCTCGGACGGTCCCTGTCCAATGTTTTTAGAACCGGCGAATACGGTCCAATCCCGGTCCTACGTTTCGGACCCGGGACAGGACCGGGATTCAACCGTTCGGACCGTACCGGTACATGCTAATTACATATACATATATATACGGTCCAATCCCGGTCCCAACATCAGGACCGAACCGGTGGCCTCATGGACAGGACCGGGACCGGACCGTCCAAGCCTAGGTCCTCCGCACGTAGCCTTGGCCTTATAGCCTGTAATCATCAAAGTTGGTCATGGCATTCCACTACCTCATAGAAAGAATAGAACAGGAAGGGCTAGGGACACCATTGGATTCTTTGATCACATACAAACTCTAATTGATGGCAAAAATTACCGGCGACGGTGTGACCCACAATGATTAGAAGAAATAAAACAACTGAAGGAATGTCGTAAACAGGATGCTCTTATACGACTAATAATTGAGTAGAATCCCATAAACATAATGCGAATACACGACTAATAAATGGATAGAACTCAATTATGAGGAATGCGAATATACGACTAAGAACTGAGCATAATTTCGATGTGACAAATTCAAACACTTCAACCTGAATGTCATAATTCGAAAAGTCAACCAAATAATTTAAACCAAAGTCAAAGTATTTTCCAAAATACAAACAATCCTGCCACAATAGTTTCGCTAAGATCTCTGTCCAGGATATTCGCTGCACAGCCAAAACCGCTGAACCGAATGAAATAATTTTTATATTGGCAGATCAGAAATTAAATTATC
>JAQFYE010004731.1:0-12947 GCA_034694305.1 Protaphorura glebata
CGGGCCGACGAATTTTTCGGACACAAGGGCCGGGCCGGGCCAGATGTTGGTTGGAAAATAATTTCTTAGGGCCGGGCGGGGAAGACTTTTAGGGCCGGGCCGGGCAGGGCCGGCAAAAGCCGGCCCTTTTACACCTCTACTTCTGAAGTACAGAGATCTGATTGGTTGGTGATTTCACTAATGGTTCGGCGTTGGCCGAAGCAGTCATATTAAATTAACACGTTGGCGAAATTAAAACAGAATCACCTTTCAATGTCGAAACACCATTCTCTAATGGAAGTCGGTCGTTATTTCGATCTTCATAGCAAGGGAAAAATGGTTATGTCGAAACTAAAATGTGTCCTGGTGAACATTTAATCTCTACAGTCAAATGACATCCGGGTATTACAAACAAAATTTGTACGAATATATTACGAGCAAGAATTTAACAAAGAAACGGGCAGTCACTAAGAAAATTTAGTCCTTTTTAACCTAACAATTGCCGGCATAATGATAATTTAAATAGAAGAAACGAGATCATTGAAGAAATGAGTTGTCTCAATTTTTAAATTTAATAGGTTTACATGACTATACATTTTCTGTAACTGAATTACAATACTGAATTGGGTTGGCCCCTGCTCTTTAGCTGTCTTCAGGTTGACTTTCTCCGACTCGAACCGGATTTGGTTGCTTTAAACAAATTCATTCTGGTTGATTTCAGATTTTAATAAATGCTAAAGAAATAATTGAAATTAATTTATTAGTTTCATTATTTAATTTTATTAAAACAAAATCTGCGGAATACGGACAGAATGTTAGCGATGGTAGTGATACGAGGAGAGAGCAGCGGAGTGAATGCCTGATATATTATATATTCATGTAGGATAAGGGTTCAATTCATGCCGGGCTAAATTCTTAATTCGTCATGT
The DNA here is from genome assembly GCA_034694305.1 of Protaphorura glebata. Lineage (NCBI taxonomy): Eukaryota > Metazoa > Arthropoda > Collembola > Poduromorpha > Onychiuridae > Protaphorura > Protaphorura glebata. Next base: position 909 of record JAQFYE010004731.1, read on the forward strand.
GTTTACCCGGTACTTGGTCCTCAAAGATTTTGGCATAATCACGCATTTGTTCTAACATTTTCTTAGATATGCGTCTCCTCGTTCATGTCATTTCAATCATCAAACCAAACAACTCCTGTGCTTGAAGACGATGAGCTGATTCAAATCTGAATGTACAGACATTTATTGACATTCGCCGTAATTCGCGCATTGTCAAATATCATAATGTATGAGATATCGAAAGCTAGAAAATAAATTTGTGTTTCTCCGAAAAATATGGCATCTGAACAATCCATTGAAGATTTCCACAATCATAATGTATTTTTGTCGGGGCCGGGTTGCTTCACATTGTGCTCAAAGTAGGTACTCCGAGTAGTAGGAAGACATCCGGTAGAGAAATCACCTCTTCAAATTCTTATTTTTTGTTCCGCAAGATATTATTTAGCTTGTATAAATAAATGATTCGGCGAAATATATAGAGTAAAATCGCATTAGTATATTCAGTCTGTCAAAGCCTGGCAGACTAATGCCATCGTAGTATGCATTTTCTGGTGGGAAGTTACTCGCCTGTTCATAATAATAAAACTCGGAATGAAACTTTTTTTCGATTCGAAGTTCCGTGCTGAAACTTAAACCGATAGGATGAGTGTTGTGATGAATTTATTCAATAATTAAATTATTAATTAATTAAATTATTAATTTTCTATTCGAACCCAGTCCATACTCAGTTCTCACAAATAACTTTACATTATATTGAACTTAGGCGAGACATGATGCCATGAACATTCAACATGGGGCTTCAAAGAATTTCCAATTTTGTATTTTCTATTTTGAGATCTCTCGAATGTGAATAAATTATAAACATCAGGACCGTCAATTAAAATTTAATCGTAAAGAGTGATAGCGGGAAAACGGTAGGGTTATAATTGAATTCAGTTTTATTGAAGCCGTGTCTTCAACAAAACTCATTATATGCCACCTTACTTCAACTGGCGATAATACAATTGCATATTTGAATGTATTAGAGTAAAATATTAAGTGGTTGTCGCAATTATTACGTAACGTAATAGAATTTGTGCATCTACATTAATACTAAAATTACGTTCCTAGATTGAGAATTTCAAAGTTAGTTTTCACTAGTTCGTGGAATAAGTATTCACACAATTTTCCCACTGATCATAGAAATTATGGACATTTCAAGTCAACACAATGCTGACGCTGAAGCGACTCTCTTGAAAACAGCCAAATGATCAATTCTGCAGTATACGAGGGATATTTCAGAAGAAATGAGAAAAGGTACGACGCTGTATTCCTAAAATTCCAAAAAAAAATCCTAAACATTCCTCAAGCGATTAGAAGGATACTCAGAAATTTTTATTAATTTCGGCTTTCAGGTTCTAATGCAAACGAGTTTTGAAGTTGAGATTCGGACTTTGTCACGGAAAACGCAAAAAAAAATGAATTTTTATTAGCAAATTATCATTTTTAAATATAAAATTGCAAACAGAAATTCACAAAAATTTGGTCACAACTTACAAAAGTAATGCTTTATAGAAATCACAAGTCTACCGGTGTGTATCTCTTTTCAAATGTGGTCAAAAAATTTAAAACAATTGAGTAGTCCAGGTAGCCCAAAAAGTCCAATTTCCAACACAAATTTTGCTCCTGTGAAAGAACTAGTTGACACTAACAAAATGTTTATGGCTCCACATTTAGCCATTCGGAAGGGTTTATGGAAAAGTAGTGTCCAAAAAATTTTCACCAAAGACATTGGACTGAGCAAAATACGAACCATACGTGCGAGAAGTGTGCTTACGGATGGGTAAAAGGCAAATAGCGCTGTGAGTTTTCGGACTCGATTAAAATTATACAGCCGTTACAAAAAAAATTTTGGTCCCTGATTCTCATAGGTCACGCGACTTGCGTTCGCCATTACGACTCCAAGTCAGAACAAGAGTCTCTAGTGCAAATAGAAATTCGTTTCTGCTGCCGGAGGGAGAAAGGTAGTTTCTAACAACCACCTGCACTTCTTGCGGGTTCAATTTTTTCACCGACTTTGACTTTATTCACCTAATCGACTTTTTACTCCATGAAAATACATTGCATGGTGCACATTGTTGGAGATTTCTGGACAATTTCATGCACGTATTCCGAAATAAATAAATGTTGAATCTGTTTTGCCGACTTTCTCCTCAAAATGCTGAAAATCTGGCTCATGAAACCTAAGTTGTAAAATTTGCCTGGGAGAAAATAAAAATTTCCGAACAAAACGGCCTACACTATAGTCAAGGCAATGCATCAGGCTATATTTTCCAATTTTGAACTTCTAAAAAACACTTCGGGCGAAAATGGTATTTAAATTATGATGAAGTGAAAGGGGAGGTGTAAAAACGTTTTCGGACCCGACATAAATTATTTTTTAAAATCGGTATGGACAGCTTAAAATCTAAATCGGTAAAGTGTATTGAACTGCAGGAAGAGGGATTGACAAACGATAAATCCAATCCGACGTAATTATGCTGGTAATATGTCGTAAACGATACAGTCTCATTACTTATAAAACCGCCCTCGTATACAGACCCTGGGTTACCTTCCAGTTACTGTTCTTGAATCGCAAAAATTAAGTCTGCAATTTTTGAGTCTCCCTTATTTCATCAGTTACTTCATCTTAATTTTCTTACTTGTTCTTTCTTATTTCTACACTATCAGTTCACGTGAGATTTTCAAACTGCAACAAATCACCGACCGCACAGACATATTAATTTATGCAATTTTAAGGAATCGAATGTTATCGGGTTGAGTTTGGCGATAAAATTGGACATTATTTCTCAAGAGTTAAAAGTTAATACAATTGAATTGGAATTTGGTTATAGATTCAGTTTTGTTCATGGTTTCCTTAATAAATCCAGAACTCACATCGTTGAAACTGAACAGGTGGGACGAAAAGGTAACGGATGCTTCTGTTTGGCTGACTTTACGAACTTTACCTTCTTGAAGGAAATCGTCTTTAAAATATAATATAAATATAAATATAAATCGTTTAGAATACCAATCCAGGCTAGAACGACCGGCTGTAGTACCTAAATAGGATTGATTGGTGTTGAGAGTAAATACTAGTAGTTTTTTTTGTAGTCTTAATTGGAGAGCAAAATGTAAGAATTTTCAAACTGTAATAGACAAGGAAACTGAAAAAAATCTTCTTTCCCACCTTGCCGTGTCAAAAAATGTGATATGCGCGTATTTTGATAAACTAAGAAATTGACTAACCAAATATTGGTTTTAATTCTTGCAGATGTCTGAGGCTGCCAAGCTTCACTTGATAAGCTTGTTAGAGAAAAGGAATGAATACAAAACACTGGTCTCCCATTTGTGACCTGTTCACACGGGGTTTGATTCCCTGGCCCTTGGTTTATTTCAGACCGACTTTTGTAAATGGGATGTAGTGCGGTGATAGTGCAGTAATGCATTCCTATAAATGAGGTGATTCCAAACCTTTAGCAGGATTGGGGGTGGAAATTGACGTTTAGCCATCATTTAACAAAGAATGTGTCACTCACTGCTCAGAATAGTTAATAAATCCAGAGTAGAACCCGGATTGTCTTTAACAAAGCAGTGTATCCACCCTGTTAGACTGAAGATTATTGGCAAATGTTTGTAAATTCTAAATGTAAGACAATAAATTCAATCTCATTAATTGAAAATCGCCATAAACCTCGATTTTCAAAATATGAATGTCGTTTTTGCAAATATTGTTTTCGATCTCCATTTGGTATCGAAAGGTATTAGTATTTACAGTCCGTCGTAGTAGTTGAATCAATTACAGTAAAACATAAACATGAATAAAAACATATATGAAAATGTGCTAATAATAGAAGATGTAATCTTGGTCACAATTTCGGAGTTGTCAAGGAATCCGTGGAGTTTTGGAATGTCATTGTTGACAAGGCTTGATTCTAAATAGGAGCAACTGCAAACGCAAAAATGAGAAAAAGTCGTCCGAAAAATATTTACCGTAGTATTTTATTTTTCCTTGTAAATCGTTATGCGTGTAAGCGATTTGGTTAAGAGATGAATCTCTCAGGCGGTAAAGGGGACAAAGTTCTGGGTGATAAAAACTCCGAGGATGGACTCCAAATGGCATCAACCGAAGTAAGGGTAAACTCAATAAATTTTATTTTATTGTTTGAATAGATTCAATCACTCATCCAAAAATTACTCGTGTCCAGAACATTTATTATATTAAAAATACGCAATATGGGCAGTGCGTCTTTAGTGTACGACAATCAACGTCACGTAATTACGTACAATTATTTATAAATAAAACTGCCAGTACTTTAAATAACAAAATATATTACTCTACTTCTTAAGGACTCGGAGTGTCAGGGGCAAAGGGAACCAGGAGATGACCTTCCCAACAAATGTGGAGACAAATTGAGTGTCGAGTAAGGATTTGGAAATGTTACATTTTTGTTAACGATGTATGAAGTTTACTCTCATTATTTTTTGTACAGACACAAAGGGATTAAAAGAGATGAGCCAGGAGAAGCAATCGATCAAAATGATGGCGATTCTGATCAAAATGAGAAAACTCTTATTAAAACAGGGAAATCGGAATTAATTCTTCCCGAAGTACCAACGAAGTCAACTGAAAAGCTTTGCAATTTACCCGTACGACAAATAATTAAAATACGTTTCAATTTTGAGTTAGGTATTCAGGATATATCACGTACAGTAGGAACAACATATCAATCCATTTGATTATGACTAGTTTAAAAGAATATTATTTCATATTTACTGTCACTTAGGTTGAAATGTGGGTGAAAATCTTGGCATACGTAAAAAATGAAGACTTGAAATCAATGCGAGGTGTTTGTGTTTTCATGAGCACCGTCACTCTTCCAATGGTTCGAACCAGTTGTTTCATTTTCGACGGGAAAGTGAGATTTGACTCGTCTTCATTGGCTGATTTGGATGAGGTCAACTGGGACTGTGATTTGACTCGACTGACTTTGCCATACTTTCGTATCAGAAGCGTTCGCAAAGAACGGATTCCAAAAAATTATAATTGGGAAAAAGTAATTACCGGGAACAAGTCGATTGTTAAAATTTTGGAGTTGACGGAATGTGATCTCCATTGGACGGACGTCTTGGATGTATTGAATTGTTTTCAGTCTCTTGAAGAATTTACGATTTCCTTTAAAGAATCCGCAGAGCTTGGGATACATTTCAACGGTAATTTAGAACGCGGGTTGGGCGATAGACTCGTTCTTGAAGAAACTTCTCAATGGAAATCAAAATACGATGATTCCATTTATCCAACACCAATTCCAACTTTAAAGACCGTCAAAATTGAACTTCCATTCATGCAACGTGCGAACACCGTCCTCCGAATTCTGGAACGCAAATGTGAAAATTTGGAGAATTTGAGTATTAAGATTGATCCTGACCAAATGCATGTAACAAGCCTTGATATTTACGTGGGTGAACCGCGGGCTTGCAGAATCGAGACCGGAAATCTACTTTTAAAAAATGCTGCAACTTTAAAAAAGGTCACTCTGAATCTCACCTCGGAATCTCCATTGGAATACAATGAATATTTTGCTAAAAGTTTTCGGACTATGGGAGTTCTACTCAGTATTTTTGAAATCCGAGGATTGGCGTTGGAAGAATTTGTTCTGGAAGTTCCTATGTATTTTCTTGGGACAAATCCTGTGGATGAGCACGCGAACGGGTTGAGGGAATTTTGCTTGGCCCCATTACGAGGATTCTTGGCAGATCAGATGAAAAGCTTGAAAATTTTACGACTTTCTGGATTTGGGTGGTATCCTGGTGCAGATGAAATGTTCCAGAAGGAAATTATTGGCGATGCGGTCGATGTTTACACAAAAATGTTGGTACTTGGTGGCAAGACCGGAAATAAACCAAATTGGACTCTGGTGAAGGATAAAATGGACTCTTTGGAAATTGAATGGAAAGGAGGGAGCATGAAATCAGTCCCTGCCATTTTTAAGGTACATCTCTTTCTAAATTATCCTGCCTCTTCGTAAATGCATTCAAACATCTGTTTATTATACCCACAGGGTGACACGGATGCAGAAGCATTTGAGAAAGTCCAAAGTTTTTCACTCTGCAATAATTTGATAGCCTTTGCGGATTTTGACTTACCTTTCATTCTGATCAAATTTCCTAATTTGACATCTCTGAAGATCATTAACTATTCCAAATCAGATTGCTTCGGGCAATGGGATCCAAATGACCCGAGCACAACAAGAAAAATGGCTCCTCGGATGTTTAATATTGAAATCCATGATTGTCCGTTTCAACTTCTTTTGGAGAAATTACCGAAATTGCATACATTGCATTTGGACTGTCATATGCAGGATATGACGGATTTTGGATTAACGGAAATCTCAGATAAGGCGTTGGCTCGAATGAAAAGCAAGAAATGTTATCGGATTGAATCTGGTGATCAAATCGGATATTCTCTTACCGGGCTCAAAAGTTAGTAAACATGGACACTACTACAGAGTGTTCCAAATGAATATACCCGGTTCCAAAACTTTATAATTTCGAAAATACTGCTAAGAATTTCAAAAAAAATATTTTCACGAAAATATAGAAAAACTAGTTTTTTTTAGAATTTTGACATTTTTCGATTAGTGAAGGGTATTCTCACTATAACGGCCATTATTATTTTTACACTCGAAGAGCCTATCAACGTTATTAGCATTCGATATTTCGAATGTGCAAAATCTCTGAATTTAAAATTAAATGTTGATATTCTGAAAATCTGAACAACATTTTAAAAATGATACTACCTGGAAGATTTGAAAAGAAATGTCGACGAGTAGTGGAGTTTAGTTTAAAGCTTTCGAAATTTCGTATGCTAATAACGTTATTCTCAGGGAATGTAAAAGTGAGAATCGTAAGAAACACAAGTTCTTTCGCCAGTACAAATATTTTTTTTTGAAATCTAGTCAATATTTTGAAAACTACTAATTTTTTGAAACCGGGTATATTCAACTGGAAAACCCTCACCCTTTCAATTTCTTTTTCAAAATCAATCAGTATTCATAATTTACTCTACGTTGAAGGACTGACGTCTTTGAAGCTCATTGGGCTTGACAAGCCTGTCACAAATGCCTCAGTCTGGTTGGCTTTACGGAATTTGCCATTATTGAAGGAATTGATCATTATTGGGAACCACAAGGTTAGAATTTTCACAATAAATAAATTATTATGATATTGAAAATTTTGAAAATCTGGAATAGGATTGAAAAATAAATATAAGTTCGTGGAATCTATTTTCAAACCTTCTAAATGTCGTATGCTAATAGGCTCTGGGAGTGCAAAATTAAGAAAGGTAGCGGACATACCCTTTGCTAATCACAAAATATAATAATTGTGAAAACAAACAAGTCCTTTCGACATTAGAAATATTTTCTTTCAAAAATCTGTTCTATACTTTGGAAACTTGGAATTGTATGAAGTGCTCATATTCATTTGGGACACCCTGTATACTATTTTTACATTTTCCCTTTACATGTCCAGATTGTGTTAGGGAGGTAGAACCACTTGACAATCTGGACTACCCTGTAGTCTGTACTATGGAATAGTGTGAATAACGTAGTAGTCAAAGCCATTTATGAGACAAACTATTTTAAATTAATCATTTTGGCAGATTACCGAGACCGCCAAAACATTCTTGAAAAACTTGTTGGAGAAAACGAAGGATTTTCGCTTGGAGATTGGAAAGCCGATCAAGAAACCAAACAGTGGGACCACAACTTACACGTACAGGCGCAGGGACTAAAACTAGTACAAATTCTTCACTGTGAAAAATTTAACAATTGGGAGTTCAGTAAATCTCGGATTTATGAAATGAATAAAAATTATTATTACAGTTTCAATAGATAAGTGTATACAGATAAAAGTATACAGAATATAATAAGTGAATCGTATTCCGAAATAAAATGTGGTAAAATTTTGTGGCAAAAGCTCAAAGCGTGTCCAAATCAAACGAAATTGTCAATCAAAATATAAAAATTACATTTCTCCTGAACACTTTCCAACTTGCTTCAAGCCATTTATGTAACCACTTCTCACAATGGTATAGTTCAAGAACCATTCATTTTTTCAAAATCCTTGATATGGACTCTACAAACAGGAAAAATCTGGAGGGACACTTTTTACACTACCTTGAGTCCAGCTTTAATTACCCCACGATGCATTTTCCATTCATTTCAGAATCGGCTTGAAATGTTTCAAACTGAAGTCAGATTAAACCAAAATCACTCAACTTAACTTTGTATCATGGGCGCTAGAAATTGTGAATTTGTTTATTTAAATGATCCTTAAATCTATGATTTTTTTAAAACTTTTATCTAATGAGCTTTTATGATCCAATTTTAGATTATTGAATTTTCGCAAGCCCATCGCAGCAAGTCCATTGCAGCAGCATGATGGTATATTTGGCCCATTCTGTCTAGCTGTGCTGGGGTTCGATTCCTCAGACTTGCACTCCCCGTGATTGCTTTAAAGAAGTTTTTTTCACTGGTTTTCCCTACTACTAAATAGATGGTACCTACGTTGTATGTCTCCAGGACAAATTGGAAGCAACCCAAAAATACGGGATGATGTTTGATTCGGCCTCAGCGGCTATGTCAATTAATGTGGGTGTATTTTTTTAATGAATTATCTTAGTTTTTTCCTTAAATCTATGATTTTTTTAACTTTACCTCATGAACTTTTATGACCCAATTCTAGAAGATTGTGATACAACATACTTCATTTGTGCACGAAAATATTGTTCAAACCCCACTCAGAGCTTGTCCGTGGATTAAGGAAAATGGGTGTCAGGTCAAGGTCCGGGTTACACAGGTCAGAATAATTCCGCCTTCATTCTTAATCAGAAATATCCCGGTGCGGTTTCATCGTTATCCAAAACAATTTTGCGTACCGATAAGCTCTTTACAATTCGCAATTCGCAGTGATAACGCTTCTAATTCGCTAGATCTCCCTAATAGTAACAATCTAAGAGTTCTACACTCAACATTCGTGGCTAACTTATCAGTATTTTATGAACACCATTCTTTTTATTAAGTGCAGTCGGTGAGACTTTCCAACAGATATAAACGCATGCGTGCATTTTTACAAATACAGTATTATCCTCAATTATACGATAATGTGTATTGCCACTACCAGTACGATTTCTGCGCTTATATCATCTACATGATATAGTTGAAAAATAAAAATTCAATCTCAGTCGGACTCATAAATGAATTTCTCATTAGAAAGTTGTTGGTGTAGGTAGTTTGTAATGAAAAGTGAATTCTGTGTATCAAAAGATTTTAATGTGAATGTTATTTCAGCCTAGATGATATGACTGCGAGAAAGACCTTCTAATCAGAAAATATTGGCGACCCCGTTTCATTTTACTAAGTGCCGAGTTCGATTCTCTCTTACTGTCAATGAACGGTTTTTACATTTAGCCTCTTTTTCGTTATTGGAGTTCTCTGCTACTACTGCAAGGGATACCATTCCTAGTATATATGTGGAAAGCTAACCTGATCTCCACAGTATATGCACATATTTTGAACGTGCTCCAGACCGAATGGAAATCGGTTGGTTGAGAAATTTTAATTTTAATTTTGGAATCCATAATATTATATTATATTTAGTACCGTGAATGCCACGACTTACCCGTAGTAATAAATTCGGAAAATAAACCTGAGAGATCGAAAATGCAGACCGATTCTGATAAGCAATTCAAACCAGGCTGTATTTTCTCAGTCTTTTCTGGTTGTCCCCTAGTTTTTAATGAAGGATATGAGCTCAACATTAAGCTCAAATGAGTCTCATTCGTCATTCAAGACGCTATTAGAACTATTTATCATCTACAGATTTTGTACATATCTGGACATATCAAAAATTTAGTTGATGGAGTCTGAATAAGAAATAGTTTCCATCGCGAATTCATTGTGCGGTATCCTTTCTAGCTATATTTCTCCTCATGACACTGAACATGACTTCTCGGGTATGTTTCGTTGTGGTCATATTTTTTTACCGATGTTTGCTTGTGAATGGAATACACTTTACTATGCGGGTACAAAATGTGCAGAGCCTGGAGTGCGCAAACCCACAACAGTGCATTGCAATGTAAGTCGAGAAACTAATTAAAATCCCGCATCTCGATTGAAGTCGCAATGTTACAATCATGTAGAATGAAACGGAAAGTATTTGCTGATTTAATATCTCCTGCATGCATGCAATGGAATTTGGAAGAATGTGTGTTTGTGAGAGTCGCTCGAGATTAATCCGAATTCGGGAGAGTTTACGACGGAATTTAATTCCGGGTAACCACAGTATGTTTATAGGGTGGTGCAGAGATGAAAATAAATTTTCAATAGAAGACATAAATTGTGGAAGCGCAGTCTTGAGACTTAGTTTGAGACGTGAATGCCACATGGCTTATTCAAAAAGGCTTGAATTAAAATATGATTTCATTAGACTGCATTGAGGTGTTTGAAAGTGCTTAGAGGCGTACTCGTGAGACAAAAACAGTTTGAGATACATGTGCCACACGAGTTATTCAAGAAGACTTGAGTTAGATTAAAATACACACAAAGTTTGTCTGTTGTGGTTGAGTAGTTGTCTGAGCTTATGAACTGAATAATAAATATTGTAAAAATCGAAATCCCCTGTTTCAATTAAGATGTTTAATTCTTTGTGATCAAATATAGGCTTCAGAGTTTTAAACTCTCAAAATGTCGTAGTATGCTAATAACGTTGTTAGTCTCTGGGAGTTCAAAATTAAGAAAGGTTATCTGGAATAACCTTCGATAATCGTAAAATGTAAAAGTTGTAAAAAAAATACAAATCCTTTGAAATTTCATTAAAATATTTTTCATTTGAAAATCTGGTACATTCATTGGAAACTATGCATTTTTAAAGGTATTCATTTGGGACACCCCGTAGTTCTCTGAACTTATGAACTAAACAATACATGTTAAATCCGCTGTTTCAATTAGATAATTAATTCTTTCTTTGTGATCAAGTCTGAAAAGTTCAGATGTGTATTTCTTATGTTGATTAGGTTGTCAGATCCGACAATCAAGAAACATGTAGAGTAGGTACATTAATCTTCTTCAGAATCGTATCAGACATTAGAATCTATTATCATTAGAATGAATTGAAATTGATCTGAAAATATTAAATCAAAGTATTAATTCCTAGTCGTTTTTGTTTATTTAATGGTAAATTAAACTCGTGCAATTGCTTTTAAAATTGTACGAGAAGAACGTATGAAGTACTTCATTGTATATATACTCGAAGTGTAAACCGCGATGGCCGACTAACCGAACAATCTATTCTGGCTCACTCGTCAGCTTGAAGAGATACCTTTCCTTGTTTGAATGTTGACAACAGCGATAGATGAAATTCTTGCCCATAATATACGCAATTAACTACGTGACTTTCGTCCCTTTCTGTATTTCAAGTGAAATTAAGGCACAAGAATAAAGGTACGAAGAGTAATGTCAGACATTGGTCGGCGTGTACATTTCGGGACCCGACGGCTGCTTTGTCCTCCCCTAGACAATGGTAGGGTACCCTTCCTAGTAACACTGGCCTTTAAAAGTGTTGTCGGAGCGAGCCGGACTTAGTCATTTTTGCTTACTTTTCTCGTTCTTAAGACGCACGAGCAAACAATGGCAACATGCAATTTCAACGGACCCGTCGTGTGTTCAACAACGCTTGGAAGCTCTTGGCTGTGTGGACGACCACAATACCAAAACCAAAATTTTACAATTTTGTGACTGTGATTCTGCGAATTCCGAACTATTTCAAAAGAGCAACAGTGGCGTGGACGACCACGTTTAAATACCAAAACCAAAATTCTACAATTTTGTGACTGATTCTTCGAATTCCGAACTATTTTAAAAGAGCAACAGTGGGAGAGTGGAACGACGGCGTGGAATTGTGGAATAGTGAACACCAAAACCAAAATTTTAAAATTTTGTGACTGATTCTCCGAATTCTGAATTATCCGAATTATTGCAA
>JAQFYE010004732.1:0-12946 GCA_034694305.1 Protaphorura glebata
AGACTAGTCTAAAGGCATGGGCCTTTAATCTTTTGTATCCCTTTCCTATGTTATTCTATCTCAATGCTACTCTCACATTATTCCTGTCAGATCCAGAAAGCTTTTTGTATGTATAAAAATGCTAGGCATAGGTTAAGTTTGTGCGTACTCAATTTCCTTCTTTCGAGGTCAAGGAAGGTCAAACTGATCTCAATTTGAACCTGAAACAAACTCCAACCCATGGGTCACCGTTAGAGGCACTTCTAAGATTCCTGCGCATGACAATCTACACGCGTTTTAGAATACCTTTTGAAGCTATATACTTTTTTCAAATTACAGCACTGGAAATGATCATCCCCTCCATACGGCAGCTAAAAGAAGAAATGTTGAAGAACTCGGTGAATTACTAGCCGTCGCGGAGGGTATCGACGTTAATGAACGAGACGACGAAGACAACACTCCACTCCACAGCTTACTCGCCGATGGTTCGTATTTTACGACTGTCATATCTGCTCTTTAGTGAACGGCTGTAAACTAAACAATAAGTCATATCATATCACCATTAAAAGATCCAATGAACAGAGCCGCGTTATCCCTTAAATCCAGTCAAAAGTGGCCTGTATATTATAATGCGAAAAGTAATTTGAGAAATCCTCTCCGAGGGACGAATATAAAAAAAGTGAACATGAATTTGAACTGTAGTCCTTTCGATATGACTATGACGACAGTCCAGTAAGAAAGCGCTGTTAAGTCAAGACCATAATGAGTATTTAACAATGAAACCACTCGAAATGTATCCATGAGTTTGTATCCAAATTGCTCGGGATTGCTTATTTTACTATCCTGACACTCAAAATATATAATGGACTTGCGACTTTCCTTACTCAAATATTGACTGCTGCTTCTAAAATTGGTTGGCCACATCGCATTAATTAATATAATTAATCAGCACTTCCCACAAAAATCCAAGACAATTGTCCAACACGTTAAGGAAAAGTCTTGTTGTCAGGACACTAAGGTACTAATGCATGAACGAGATAGTAATCGCTGATAGTAATTGTCAGATCAAGCGACAATTCATCTTGGACACCCGGAATTCATTAAATCTGGCAATTGAGGAACGAGGTTTCTGGCTTAATGTAAGTAATGACAAGGGTGAGAATTATGAATCTCCGTTTGCTGTAGAATCTATCACGTCACGTGATTCATGGTCTGCATTGAGATCCATGAAGAACAAGTCAAAAGCGGCAGCTGATCAAACGGATTTATCAATGCCCGTAATTTTCCGAATTTTCTATTTTCCGACTTTTCAGAAACTTGATTTATATAATTTTATTATTAATCACAACGCATTGCCCTCGACCTTTAAAAGTGCTAGAATTATTCCTTTACTCAAAAAGTCTAATCTGGATACAATAATTATCGACCTATCTCAATTTTACTCATACTGACGAAGTTATACGAAAAAATAATTCCAACTCTTGATGAAATTTCGGGTCTTGTCATGATTTTGAGGAATTTTCAAAGGATTTCCCGCGCTTAAATCTTCTAAATTGAAAATATCAGTCCCGAGCAATTTGGATGCACACTGACCGATATGCTTCGAGTGGGTCCATTGTAAGAAAGATATCACTAATTTTCTGTTGCTGCTTTGATGACTAGTATGTCCGAGTGAAAATTGCAAGCATAAAGCAGCCTTATGTGCGGAACTTCTGGTAGAGGCCGGGGCTGACATGAGACTGACTAACAAAGATGGCGACGTTCCCTTGTACTTGGCTATCAAGAATGAGTGGGAGGAATGTGCGATGATACTTCTGCACAGGGGAGCCGATATGACAATTAAGTACGACGTTGTGGTTTCATGTTGGGATAGTCCACTCTGCGTCCGCTCCACTCTTTTTCCTTATTTCATTTCCGAGCTCATAGATGGCGCGCAGATGAGTTCAAATCTCATTGTTTAGAGTGAATTTCGATATAATTATTTGTTTTAACTGTAGATTAAGCAGTGGGAAAATCATGGCTCAGTATCTAATGGAGAAAATGCCGTACGCACTTGCAGAAGTGTTGGACCAAGCTGTTAAAAGAAGTCAAATCAAGGGTGAAGACGTCCTTCTCATTGATTTCAGGTAAGACATTAAGAATTAGTCACAATCCTGGAATTTCTAGTGTTTCATATGCTCATGTGTTACCAGCAATGACGTCAGCGGATCATTGACGTCACTGTTTAATGTGATTAATAGTTTGTATTTTAGTAATTTACTCCAATACCCGAGACAACGTTCCACGGACCCAGAATCTTTGAACAATAATGATGAGACGGAATTTCTCCACAGCCTGCTTGGAATTGCTGCTGCAGACCATACAAACCTCTACCAGCATCCAGTCACAGAATTATTCTTACGCCTGAAGTACAGAAAATTAAGACTCATCGTTTTCTTCACAATATTTTCGCACGTAATAATATTCTTTACAAAATTTAATTCAGTCCAACCTGTGCTGGGTTACCACTTTTCGAAGTGGTCGTTCATTTGAGGTTGTTTTTTTTTACAAAAAAAAAATTAAGTATGTATTAAACTACAATTTTGACGTTTCTTTTTTTTAGATATTTACCCTTGCTTTCTACACGATCTATATTATATACCGGTACATTGTGGAATGTGAGTACAATGAGCGAAGAATATATGAGATGTGTTCTGAAGAGGAAGGGTCAGGAATAACGGAAAATATAGGGTTAATGTCCACTACAGAAGAAGAAGAGTCAACTACTGACGAGCCATGCGTTCCAGGATGCAAACAAAGTGATGCTATCCAGTCCATGTCATATGTTCTGGGAGCAATATGGCTCTTCTTGGTGGCAAGTGAAGTCGTGGTCATGTGGTATCGCACCTGGTCCGATAAGCTAACAATATCTACATTCCTCTGGCTTGGATTCTTCATTTTGATGCCTATCACGTTGTGGCCAAGTGTGGATGATGATAATTATATCAACACATGGCGTTATCCAATTGCGGCAGTAAGTTTACTTATATTTTGGTAAGATTCGAAAAGTCGGTTAAATTAAGTGTGTACTAGAATTTTTTATGAACGATTAGATGGGGATTTGGTTGGTGTGGGCTTTATGCATCGAACAGCTGAAGAAATCTCCACGACTGGCGGTTTATCTGACAATGTTTACAAAGGTGAGTCTGAAAATTCAGGAGTTCAAAGCAAAGTCGATATTATTGTTTATGCTATAGGTGAGGCTGTAACTTTCCGTCGCCAAACAATTTATCCGAGTAGAATTTGGTTGATTGATTTTTGCAAATTCCGCCTTCATGTTTTGTTTGGACAATATGAGCTTGGCTTACATTATACAAAAGTTGTCAAATACTGTCGATCATGATGAGTTTCTTTATTATTGTCAGGTCGCCGTGAGGATTGTAGTTTTAGGCGCACTCTTTTTCCCACTACTGGTTGGATTCACGATTGGGTTCTACGTAATGGGTGCATTGGTACATTTGTATTTCATCCCTTCAGTATATTTGATTAGATATTAAACTGAAAACTATTAACCACAATTTTTTTTTAAATTTCTATTCAGAATATTTCGGAATGGTACAGTTTCTTGTCACTGATTAGTTCGATAGTTGGTGAACCAGATTATGACGCTTTTTTCGATGGAGCTCGGGAAGACAAGAGTGCTGTGTACTCCGCGATCGCAATTGTTTTGTACGTCTTTTTCCTCATTCTCATGTGCGTCGTATTCATCGATTTCTTATTGGGATTGACGATCAACAATATGGAGGTCAGTACAAAATATTAGTCTAAAAAAATTACAAAAATCTACGACAATTTTTGTCATAGGAACTGTGGGAAGAATCACAAAGGTCAACGGAGAAAGACCAAGTCCGTCTCATGTATTTATTTGATCGACTCAAATTCCCCAAGTTCAAGATATTCGGGACAGAAGACATTCTGATCAACAAGTTGGTCTCCAGCTACAGGGTGGGACATAAGCAATTACAGTTTATTCTGAAGAAAATTTTCTTCTTTCAGAATAGGAATGATGTATTACTTTTGGACCACCCTGTACTTTTAGCACTTGAATTGGTATTTAGCATGAGGATTGACTAAATGCCGACAATTTTCCATTTTTTTCCGCCGTTTAGAATGGAATACATTCTGTACGTGAAGAATTGTCCGTCATATGTCCCTCAGACACTTCTGAAAAAGCTAATAGGGCTGTCAATGAGATCGGACTGTGCACATCATAAAATTGGTTCACTCCGTAGTCAATTGCACTTGGGACCATCCAATTTATCAAACGGAAATCGGAACACAAAAGAAAAGTTACCATTTGAGACCTTCAGTAGAGAGATTGATGACGTCAAGACACAAATGATGGACGCCATCAAACAGTTGGAACGACATATTAGTATTCTCACTAACGCTTTTCAGGGGAAGGATTCAATTCAATTCAATTCAAATTTATTCATAGACAACATTCCATTTAGAGCTCGCAGAGGTCCCGGTCCGGACCGAGAACTGGACCGCGGTCCACGGTCCGGTCACGGTAAAGTCTCGGATTTTTAGGACCGATGAAGTCCGGTCCGGTCCTGGACCGAGTTTTGGCGCATCACAGGTTTTACCTCTAGCTAAGTTTTGTATAGCTTCTGCGGTCCGGTACCAACAAGTGGACCGGAGGGAACCACGGTCCGGTCCGGTCTTGGACCGAGTCTTGGCGCAAAACAATGTTTATCCCTAGCTAAGTTGTGTATAATTTTACGATTGATTTTGTCCGTTACTATTCCCTCAATCGTCTGGACAGGAAATGCATTACAAGGCTGGACAAATTGAGAAACATTGACCGGAACTGGACTAGTAGGTTGGTCCCGGTCCGGTTCTCAGTTCGGTCCCGGTCCTTACCACTGGACCGAAATGTCGGTCCCGGTCCGGTCTTAATTTTTTTCGGTCCGGTCCGGCTCCTGCCTAGGACCGGACCGTTCCGAGCTCTGATCCCATTAAATACAGGTCATTACATTGGCTGAACTTTTACGGCTATTAGACAATATCGCGACATGAAAATTACAATAAAGCTGGATTTATAGTCTCACTTATTTTCATTTTCACGTCACTTTTCACGTCAGTGAAAAAAAGTCGGGTATTTATACTTTGACTTTACTTCACGTCATTCTCATTTTTCGTCATTTTTGAAAGTTGAGCTGGGGTCAACTTTCAAAGTGAAATGAAGAAATGAAATGTCAAATGATGGTTTTAAATTTGCGCGCATAGTTGACGCACTTTTCTCCATATGCGACAAAAAAAGTGACGTGAAATGAAGTGAAGTGAAATGAAATGAAAATCATTTCGTGAAATGAAGATGAAACTATAAATCCAGCCTAAGACATAAATTATGGACAACAAATATAACATTTGAACAGATATGCAAGCCAAGTACATTAACATCAGTAACGCGTTACACTACGAAGAAGGTGATCACTAATTTCATGTTTTAACTTATCGTACGAATTAGACGCCTCCGAACAAAACTCAGATCATAATTGAGTGCCCAAATAAGCAAAACACTTCTTTCCGGAATCAGAGGATGGTGATACACTTTGATGTAACTGACACGCAGTTCCCGTGTTATAACTGTGCACTTCAGAGTTTGGTTGACCATTGCTTTAAAGAATTCGGGACCATAATCACACTTAATAATTTTGTACATAATACACAATATTTAACGATAACACAACTGTTTAGGACCAAGCCAACATAACTCGTAATTTAATTTATCAGTGATTCAATCTCGCTTACTGGATTCAAACTGAATAAAAAACTGAGTAAAGAAACGCTTTGAGCGACCAACCTTGCCAAGAGTCTACTCTATCGTTATGGACATGTTACACAGAGACACCTATCCACGACTAATTTATATTTATTCTACGTCTGATTACATTCCAAACAAATTTTAATTTATTTACATTAATTATGATAAATTCAGATTAGTTCACTAATAAATTGACATTTAATTGTTGGTATTTAATTGTTGTCTCACTCAGGTAATAAATTAGTGGGGTAATTGCCCCGCTCTGGTGTAAGTTGACAATTTATTATTGAATAAATTGGAGCGAATTATCACGACAGAATCTTTCATTGACCTTCGTGCCAATCCGTATTGCATTGGTACAGACACATCATAAACTCATATATCCAGACTTTTTACGTACTCGTTATATCCACTTTTGATGTGGAATCGACTCTCAACTCGATCCAGTAGTGCGGCTTGGTGGTTATACCCGGGTATCTTCGATGGAAATTAAAGTAATGGAGGCAAAGGTAAAGGTGAAATTCAGAATTCTACTCAACGTTTCCATCCATGTAATGTTATACTCAATATCCACTCACTAAGTTCAGGTAGCTTACATTACAAGGTGGTCCATAACAGATGACTACTGAGCAACAGAAGGTTAACGTTCCTGAACAAAACGTTGAAGATGAGAAATGAAATATGCAGTTGAGTGGAAGTAACGGAAACGTCCTTAAAACCTTAAGAAATTCTCTTTAGTAAAGGCTACGGCGAACTAGTTTCTTTGGAGATTGCTTTTCACTCCTATTTATAACTAAAGTTACTCATTCCGAGGTGTCAAGAAATTTACTGCTCTCCTATTCTATTATCGAAGGTATAAAAAGGCAACTTGAAGTTCATGAAACTTTGATGGCAACCTCGTCTCCAATTTTTGTCCACATCTTTAAGCGTTTATTGAGAATTTTCTGCTCATTATTTCCAAACTTGAATACAAAAATGTAATTTTGCTGATTGCTAAAGAAAACAGAGAGGTTCATGCACCGGACTTGCTTCCCATTTGCATTGTACGATGACAGAATTCGTGGCACATTCATTGTAAAACGATATGACTTATCGTCTACTTTTACGAGGAGAAGTGCCCACAACCCTGTTATGCATGTTATATACAGATTTCATGTCATTTTGATGATTGCATTACCGCACTTTATATATAAAAAAAACAATTTCGAAATCATGTAAGGAAGAAAAATATTTGCAAGGCAACTCATTTTAAGCATTTACATTGTAATGGCGGGGTTATCAGTAATAGTGACGAGTGGTACATAAATTCTACCGGGGCATAATTTTATCGTGTACATTATTGTTTGAGTATAAACAGATACAGATTAATTGGAGGACTGGCCTCATCATTTTCATTTCCTGTCCTCAAGTGCGAAATTTATTTAACTACATTTATTATAATTATGCAATGCAGTAGAAATACGTAACCTTATCACAATTAGAACTTTCCGATCGATCATTTGTAGCTTAGAAGTGAAAAAAAAATTACAGGCAGAATTATCACCAACATTCATAATATTCTAATCATCACTTTATGACCATGAGTGAGGTCTCTCGATTAGATAGGGTCGAACTGAATAATGAATATCGAATAATTTGAAACCATGTCAGCATTTATCCACTCTTCACTTGACTTGTTGTTAGTTAGACGTGTATAGTAAAAATATCACGGAAAGCTAAAAAATGAGTGACAAAAATCAGATTCAAAAGAATCAGTCTCACACTTCTTTATCAATGAGGTAATTCTAATACTAATTTTGGGTCTTAAATCTCGCTAACACTCAATCTGATTTGAATTTGATTATTGAACAGCTCAAAATTCAAATTATTTATAAACTGCAAGGTTAAAATTAATTTCAAGAATTTAACCCGGGCTACTTTGTAACCATTCAATTGTCTACAAGTTATCCTGCTATGTATCATAGAAACCAAAATTTCATATATATTTTTTAAAATTATATTAAAGCACTGGAAATGATTATCCCCTCCATTCGGCAGCTAAAAGAAGAAATGTTGAAGAACTCGGTGAATTACTTGCGGTGGCGGAGGGTATCGATGTTAATGAACTAGACGACAAAGACAACACTCCGCTCCACAGCTTACTCGCCGATGGTTTGTATTCTACAAGACTTTCGTCAAAAACTATCATAACTGCTCTTTAGTGAACGGTTGGAAAGTTCCCCCAAAATCTGATCACAGGAAACAAATATTCTTCAAAAATTGTAAAAAAAAAATTTCTTTTCACAAAACAGTTGAAAAGTTCCATAATAAATTAAAAGACGAAAACCCATATTTGCATGTATTTGGCCCAGAAATCAATACTTTGTGTTATAATATTTTATTGAAATAAATTGGTTGGTCAAAATGCATGCGAAATTACAAATGTATGAAGTTATTATTTTGAATATTTCAACGGTTCTCTGGGATTTCTTTTACAACTTTTGAAGAAATTTTTGGTCTCCCTTGCACTATTAACTTCCTTGCCTCTCTTCACTTCAGTGGCTGGTGCGCTGGCGCGGTGGTGGTCCATTGTAAGGAAGATATCACTAATTTGTGGTTGTTGCTTTGATGATTAGTATGTCCGGGTGAAAATTGCAAGTACAAAGCAGCACTATGTACGGAACTTCTGGTCGAGGCCGGGGCGGATATGAAACTGACGAACAAAGATGGCGACGTTCCCTTGTACTTGGCTATCAAGAATGAGTGGGAAGAATGTGCAATGATACTTCTGCACAGGGGAGCCGATATGACAATTAAGTACGGCATTATATCATACTATATAATAACCTTCAGTATGCTTTTACGGGTCGCTCCACTCTGCGTCTCTTTCTCCTTATTTTACTACCGAGCTCATAGATGGCGCACAAATGAGTTCAAATCTCATTGTTTAGAGTGAATGTGGATATAATTATTTGTTTTAACTGTAGGGTAAGTGGTGGAAAAATTTTGGCTCAATATCTGATGGAGAAAATGCCGTACGCACTTGCAGAAGTGTTGGACCAAGCTGTTAAAAGAAGTCAAATCAGGGGTGAAGACGTCCTTCTCATTGATTTCAGGTAAAAAATTAAGAATCAATCACAATCCCGGAGTCTCTAGTGTCTCATATGCTCACGTGTCTCCAGCAATAACGTCAGCGGATCAAAGACGTCACTGATTAAAGTGATTAATTGATTGTATTTTTAGTAATTTGCTCCAGTACCCGAGACAAAGTTCCATAGATCCAGACTCCTTGAATAAAAATGACGATACGGCATTCATTCACAGCCTGCTTGGAATTGCTGCTGCTGATCACACAAATCTCTACCAGCACCCAGTCACAGAACTATTCTTACGCCTGAAGTACAGAAAATTAAGTCCCGTCGTTATCTTCACAATAATTTTGCACGTAATATCCTTTACAAAATCTGATTGTCTGCAACCTGTTCTGGGCGACGACCTCGCCCTATAAGCTTCATGTCGAAGGTCACATTATTAACCCGTGAACGTAGTTCCCATCTCTTGGCAGTCAGATATTTCGTAGTCCCCGCATCTCTTAACATTAGGCGGTCAGAATTTCCGTGGTCCCCATCTCTTAATATTAGGGGGCAAGATTTTTTTGTAGTCCCCATCTCTTAACATTAGGGGGTCAGATTTCTCGTAGCCCCTATCTCTTAATATTAGGTGGTCAGATTTCTCATCTCTCAACATTAGGGGGTCAGATCTCCCATCCCTCAACATTAGGCGGACAGAATTTTCATATCACCACGTCAACTTCTCTACACCCTCTAAACGACTCCCTTAATACTTTTCCCACGAGATGTCACCCAGTCGTAACTGTTTATTTCCTATTGTTTATGTACTGCGTGTTTGAAACATTTGTGTTCCAAGAATAGTCGCCTGATTGAGGTGGCCCTACCCGTCAGGCGGTCGCCCTGAACAGGATTTGCCAACAAATCATTATTGCTTTAAATTACAATTTCGATGACTATTTCAGTTAATTACCCTTGCTTTCTACACGACCTATATTATTTACCTGTACATTGGGGAATGTGAGTACAATGAACGAAGAAAACATGAGATGTGTGTTGAAGAGGAAGTGTTAAGAAGGACGAAGGATGAGATATTAATGTCCTCTACAGAGGATGTGGAGTCAACTACTGAAGCCTGCGTTCCAGGATGTCATCAAAATAATGCTATCCAGTACATGTCATATGTTCTGGGAGCAATATGGCTTTTCCTGGCGGCAAGTGAAGTCGTCGTCATATGGTATCGCGCCAGATCCAATAAGTTTACAATATCAACAGTCCTCTGGTTTGCATTCTTCATTTTGATGCCGATCACGTTGTGGCCAAGTGTGGGGGATGATAATTACATCAATACATGGCGTTATCCAATTGCGGCTGTAAGTTTATTTTTATTTCTATATGTCTAAAAAAACCGAGGGGATTCATTTTTGCCTCAACGTATCCAACGGCTTAGTTTTTCCCGCAAGGATGTCGGATTTTACTGACGAGGGGAACGTCACGGCAGATGTTTGAAATTCCTAGCAGTGAATTGTGATACGATGAGAAATCTGGAATGATATTTCATTCGTCCCACATTTAAGGTTTAGGTCAGCAGTTGACCCGGATTTGAATTTTGGTTGTGTGTTTGTGCATGTGTGAAAGGTATGAATGTCCTGGGCCTCGTGTCACATTTCCTTTCCCGCCCCCTCCCGCTCTCTCGCACGGGTTGAATGAACGAACGGAATCGGCAGACGTACCGGCCCGACGCACAAACACACCTCCAAAATTCAAATCCGGGTCAACTGCTGACCTATAACTGAAATGTGCGACGATTGACAAATCATTCCAGATTTCTCATTGTATTAGATTTCACTGGTAAAAATTCCAAATTTTTCTAAAAATATCCGCCCTGACGTTCCCCTCGTCAAAAGTGGGCTTGTTAGCCGGAGTTAACTTAACTGTGTATTTGGAATTTTGTTCATGAACGATTAGATGGGGATTTGGTTGGTGTGGGCTTTATGCATTGAACAGCTGAAGAAAATTCCACAACTGGCGGTTTATCTGACAATGTTTACGAAGGTGAGTCAAAACTCACGAGTTCAAAGCAAAGTCGATATTATTGTTTAGGCTGGAACTTTCCGTCCCCAAATAATTGATCGGAGAAGAATTAGGATAATCGTTGATTATTGAATTTTGCAAATTCCTCCTGTACTTTTTGTTTGGACAATATGAGCTTACCTGGTAAGAAAGTTGTCAAATACTGTCAATGGTGATGATTTTAGTTATTATTTCTTTATTCTTTCAGGTCTCTGTAAAAATTGTATTTTTAGCTGCTCTCTTCTTCCCACTACTGGTTGGATTTACGATTGGGTTCTACGTAATGGGAGCATTGGTACATATTTCAATACACATATTTCATTAGATGTTAAACTGAACTATTAACGATGATTTTTTTAATTCCATTCAGAATATTTCAGAATGGTACAGTTTCCTGACACTGATTAGTTCGATTGTTGGTGAACCAGATTATGACGCTTTTTTCGATGCAGCTCGGGAAGACAAGAGTGTAGTGTACTCCGGGATCGCAATTGTTTTGTTCCTCCTTTTCCTCATTCTCATGTGCGTCGTATTCATCAATTTCTTACTAGGATTGACGATCAACAATTTGGATGTCAGTACGAAATATCATTCTAAAAAAGAATTACCAAAATCAAATCTACGACAATTTTTTTATAGGAACTCTGGGAAGAATCACAAAGGTCAACGGAGAAAGACCAAGTCCGTCTCATGTATTTATTTGATCGACTCAAATTCCTAAGGTTCAAGATATTCGGGACAGAGGACATTCTGATCAACAAGTTGGTTTCCAGCTACAGGGTGGAACATAAGTAATTACAATATATTCTGAGGAACATTCTCTGGTTTCAGAGTAGGATCAATCTATTACTTTTGGGCCACCCTGTACTACTGAGCTTTGAATTGGTAATTAGCATGTGAATTGACCGAATGACAATTTTTGCATTTCTGTTTTTTTTTTAGAATGGAATACATTCTGTACGTGAAGACTTGTCCGTCTTATGTCCCTCAGACACTTCTAAAGAAGTTAATAGGGTTGTCAATGAGAGAAGACTGTGCACATCATAAAATTGGTTCACTCCGTAGTCAATTGCACTTGGGACCATCCAATTTATCTAAAGGAAATCGGAACACAAAAGAAAAGTCGCCATTTAGGACCTTCAGTAGAGACATTGATGATGACAAGACACAGATGATGGACGCTATAAGACAGTTAGAACGACAAATTAGTGCTCTCACCAAAGCTTTTCAAGGAAATAATAATAGCTGAGAAATATCAGTGAAAATTCTTTCAGGGACCAACCTTTTCCAGGCGGCCACTCTGTGGTCTGGGGCAGGTTATGCATAGACAACTATATTCGATTATATCATATTTATTCTAATTGTAAGTCTGATTACATACCATCGAACAAATATTAATTTATTTACATTAATTATGATAATTTCAGAATAGCTCATTAATAAATTTAAATTTACCAAGCAATTGTAGATATTTTATTCTGGTGTCTCACTACTACACCTCGGGAAGTACCCGAGGTGTAATACTCCTAGTTTGCCCGAATCGGTTTTGTTCGAAAGATTTACCCCAAAAACTAATTTGAGTAAAGTGTCGCCACCCAATACTCAAAATCCGAATTTTAAAAGATATTTTAAATTTTTGAAAATCTTTGTTCTCAAGATTTTAGCATGGGATATCCCATGGAACTTTTCCCCATAACTGATCTCAAACCAAAATTTCTTCCAAAAATCGAAAAAAAATAGTTTTCCAGAAAACCGTAGAAATGTTTGGAATAACAATAACAAATTGAAATACAAAAGACGGCATAACTTTGCATATTTGAATGTATTATAGCCCATAAATCAATAATAACCAGCAATAAGAAGTATTTAAAATGAAAGTTTTTACCCATTACTCCATTATGACGTATGACACAACAGTATAAGTTCCCTACCGCCACTATTAGAGCCACCCAGTCACACTCTCACACTGCGTGGAAGTCGTGGCCTGTGACCACCTGCCTACTCTGACCTACTTGGCTTGGGAGAAAATGAGAACTGA
>JAQFYE010004733.1:0-12945 GCA_034694305.1 Protaphorura glebata
CCCATTACTTTATTGATGGATTCAGAAAGCATTCAAGATAAGAATCTCTCATTTCACCGATAAAAAGGTTTCATAGCCGTCAGCTTCGAATTTAATTCAGCTGATATATACATTAAAGCTCACAAGGGTACTATTTATTCTGCTCAGCTAGACTCCGCTTTCAGTGTGAAGTGATGAAATTTGAGAAGTAATTAATTTTATCGACCTTCATGCAGGCAGTGTGCATAATGTTTTCCTAAAGTGCAAAATTGCAGGTGTTGTACATCTGGGGCTTGTTATGTAACTTGGGTTAAAACCTCGCCAAATATTTACGTTTACTTTTAATTGTTTACAACTATTAAAACATATTTCTGCACTCAATTAGAAATAAATCAGTCTACTGTAGCATCGTGTCACAGATTGTCCGTAGTGCGGCTCGTTATGTTGTGGGGTCGACCACTTTAACACACATCGTGTGATGGTCACTTGATAGCGATTTTACTGAATCAACCAAGGGTAGCTTTGGTTTGCAAAAATTGGGGAAATAGTGCATTTCTGTAAGCAAATACTTCAGTGACCATTTCTATTAATGCGAGTATTATGTTCAAAATACTGTTTGAAACGTACGATCCATGAATGTTACATATACTTTAATGGATGAAAATCTCTATGATCAGGCGCGTGCTTTAACAGTTTACTTCGCTTCGTAAATTAGTTTATTGCAGGGCCAGCTGTCTCACTCACCAATTATCACCGCACAGTAAGTATTTATTCGTTATTTGTCCCAGCACGTAGAACAGGTTCTCGGATTTCTGTCACTTCATCTCCTCTTGGACAAGGACGTGTAGTAATTACTTTCTCGTCCGCTTTACTACTACTTGAGCATGCGTAGGAGCACATTTTCAGATGCCATCCAGCGATCCAGCACACTCAAATTTTTTGTTTTTACAAACTCGGATTTTAAAGCTTTGGTTCACCTTTTAGTGCCGCTCATCTATTCTACTATGCTGCTCTCCAAAGTATACCCCTTGAAGTAAGGTAAACTTACCAAGTTGAGTAGTAGGAATGAATGCTTTCTCTTCCACTTTCTCCGTGCCTTCTACACATATAGTGCCCACGAAATGTGCTTGCTTGGGTATGGGATGATGAGACGACTCATCTTTTATTCATCTAGTAACTCTAGTGTGGCTAGTAGTACTATCAGTACTTCCACAGCACTTGGGCTGACAGCGTGTGCGCACAACATTGAAATCGACCGAAAAATTGATTACGACCCTAAAACTCTCCATCTCTACAGCACTGGGATGTTGGCCGTATTACAAGGACTGTACTGCGTGTGCCAACATATATCTCAAGTCCTACAATTTTAGGACATTTGGGAAAACCCTGTTTATGGTCATTAGTCCTACTATTATGTTTCTTAGCTTCAGCGTTTTAATACACATGAACCTCTATTATTCATTATTGTTTAATTTCTGGAGAAACATTCGTACACATGCACACGTACTCCGACAACATACTACAAGTAGTAATTCTGAAGGAAAGCCGGCTCTGAACTCGGTCACGACTGAATGCCCTGTTTATCATTCTGTGAAAGTCAGACTGCTGTTGTTCTCTTTCGTTCGTTAAGGTCAAGAACCTTCCAGGTGTTAATGTTGCAGCATGTCAGGTGTTGTTATACTACACCCATCAATGTTTATAATTTAATTACTACCAGACTATTACCATTTCGTTCGCCGTGAGCTTCGGTGAAATTGGCTTCACACTTCCACCTTTCAAATTAAAAATCGGTTGATGTGCAATACTATTACTATCCTGTTCAAAACACGCGTATCGTACTCTGTAGGAAATTGTAGCTATCGGATTTGGGTCACAAGAGACCTTAAATTCTTTGTAGTTCTAAAAGGGCGCAGTTTCTTCGCCACAAACCCTTTTAAGCTTTAGATGTTGGAAGTTGGGAAAATCGTGTAGTCTAGTAGAAGTAGTGAGTAAGTAGCGGTAGTTTTGTACATGTAGCTTCAACTTTGACTCGTCGGAAAATAATAGTGTCTCTAATACGGCCTTTGCCTCCTTTCGCCATGGCCACCGCATCACTCCTTTTTTTTTCAACTTTTCTTCCGGCTGCCACCAGAGTGAACCAACTAATGTGTGTATCCGTAGCACTTAACTCTTAACCTGGCAGCTTGTAAATGGCTCTGATGCAACTTCTGTCACGCAA
The DNA here is from genome assembly GCA_034694305.1 of Protaphorura glebata. Classification (NCBI taxonomy): domain Eukaryota; kingdom Metazoa; phylum Arthropoda; class Collembola; order Poduromorpha; family Onychiuridae; genus Protaphorura; species Protaphorura glebata. The sequence goes on from JAQFYE010004733.1 coordinate 2,198, forward strand.
ACCTGACGGGAGGAATAATCGGATTGTGTCATCTCTCGTTAAATTATCTTAATACACTAACTCTGGCTACGTTTTGAAAGTGCATCACCCTGTAATTATGTAAAAAAAAAAATTTGGGTGAATATTATAGTTTACTTTTATATCAGTTTAAGCGTCTAATCAATTTGTTCACTTCGTGTTCTTGAATGCTTTGGATGACACTTAAATAAAGAAACCAACAAACAAACAAGTCTCTGTAAGGTATCTTTATTTTAATATATATAATACACCAAGTGAAGGACGTTCGTGGGTAGGGCGTACCGAAACATAATAAAATATTTTTGTTTAATTATTTTTCGATTTGGTCTAGGAACGGTGCCCCATCATGCATCAGGTTGAGAGAAATGTCGTGCAGATGCAACCTCACCGTTCATTCCTTGCCAGAAGTAGAAACCTCAGCAGAACCAAGCGATAGTGTCTGTCTGTAAACTAGAACTGACTGACTGGTATATTTATATTTAATGTGGATGTGTATTGTGGTATTATATATCCCATAGTAAATAGAGAAACCCATGTTAGGTCTACAATAACCTTAAATATATCAATTTTCGTCGTTCGACACTATATCCCAGGGTCACAAGTTCAGCCGATTGAGCTGGGAACCCATGACTAAAATACTATCAATCACCTGTCAGCTAAACTGAAGATGAAGTAAAATCCGAACCGATACTCAGCACGTCTTTCACATGTTGGAGGTAAATAAATGATCAATTACATTTTTGTTAGTGCGACCGACTACAAAATCAGGAAAGATTTAAGTTGCCTTACAGAGTTTTGACATTGAAATGAATATAACCGAGGAATGATTCATTTGAGTAATTGATTGGCCTCTTCAGATTTTCTGATATTTCATCACGAGATGAGTTCCGATGAAATAATTCCGTTAATTTAAAAGTCTTTGAGGGAGTCGTACAATTACAACCCAAACGATTTAAAAACGAGGAAATTAATGGTCATGCCAGTCTACGTCAGAGCAAATCTTATTTGAAGGATTTGAAGTGGATTACACTTAAACTTTTGGATCATGCTTTTGTTCTTAAGAATGAATGAGTGAGTGTCTTGTTCTATGGTTGGATGAAGTCAAGTTTGAATAGGTTGAGAGCACAGGAGCAGAAAATTTTAGCAGATGTAGGAAGGAACCCGTCTTGTGGAATTTCCATTCCTCTCTGGAGAAGTGGGACTGGCTTCTATTTCTAGTTCCACTTTACTATAGAGTTTTTACTTTCTAGTTTCTAGTGTGTCTTTGCTTCTAAGATCGCCGCCAAGACTATTGCCATTGTAGGTTACCATGTTTTCAATCCCTTTTGTGTTTGTAGGATGTTCCAGAGGTTCCAGTTCTACTCTTCTCTACTACATACTCTTACTTATACTTCTAGTACTCATGTTCCAGGCGGCGCAGCGGCATATAGCATGGTCCTAGAAAGTAATGAAGGAATTGCTGCGAACATTGCTGGAGAAAATGGTTGAATGAGAGAAGGGCACAGAACAGCACAAGCAGTTTCATTTGAGTCGCGAAATGTGTTTCTCCCTGTCTTTCTCCTTCTTCGAGGAAATGATTTAAGTGAAGAGGGCTTTCATGAAGTCTGGAGACAGAAACTATGACAAATCGAACTTCTTTTCATTTCGTTTCCTTCATATTTCATCTTCCTTCTCTTCTCTGACCTAGGATTTTTTCGAAAATATATATGAGGGGTGATGCCCCTCATCCCACACTATACCCTGAGCTCCTGAAGTCTTACAGACACACTGAATTCCTTGAAGAACAACCCCATTCCCTTTTTGTTCATCCATGTATGTAAGTCTTAAAATAACAAAACAAGATGAAGTGGAACATGAAAAGGATTTGAACTTTTCTTTCAAGGATATTTCTAGGATTGTACACTTGAGCTCACACACAACAGAGTGTAGGGATTCTTTCTTTTATTTTTTGTTGTCTGTATTATTATGATAGGATGAGTTCTTCTCATGAGACTTGAGTGTGAGAGAGATAAGTCCATTAATTTTCAATACACATCCCCGTCAGCATCGAGAAGTTCCCTGCAGCTTTGTCCAAAGGGTTTTACTTTACTACCTCTTTCCCACAAATCATACTCATGTTCATGTTGTACAAATACTTTCATCTTTACAATTGGAAAGTTCAGTTCGAATGGGAAGAAAAACACAACGAATTCTACATTTCCATTCATTTTTAATTTAATGTCGGATTTGAGATTTTCATTTTACGTACATTTCATCCACGGGTAATACATTAAGGAAAAATACAAACATATTTTTTTCAGAATGTTAGAAGTTAGCGAATTGTGGTACAAGGTCCGGAATTACTGCTTAGTTGTGGTGAGGATTCGATTCCTGGAGTATACAATCTACGATCGTTGCTTTAAAGAAGTCTCCCTCAGTTGAAGTACTTTCTATTACTAGGTGTACCTTCCTGTAGGCCGAATCGAAAGTCATTTCGTTCACCATTTAAGATGTGACCATGCTTTGTGGCTAGTGTAAATCTTTGAGTTTGTATAACCATATGGTCGAACTTGCTCTAGTTGATGTGTTAGTTGACAAAATAAATGATGGGCTAATCTCAGAATATTTTTCTGACTTCTTGCGACTACCTTTTGTTAAGAAACTAATAAATATTACTCTGTACAATCTCAGACACTCTGAAGATGGTACAATAACGTAATAGTTGAACATACAATAACGTAGAAGTTGGGTTGGAGACTCAGGCGAACTAAGACATGTGACTTGATTGATGCTCCGGCAATCTAGATCTGAATAGGAAATGCAGAAACACATACTAGGAGAATATTAGGTCATCCTACTTAGCCATACCTATTTGGCCGGCAATCAACACGGCTTTAGTCAGATAGACCCGGAATTCTACCATCTCATAGAAAATAAAAAAGAGGAAAGGACTTCACACCTTATTTAGACTTTTCCATTTACCTTTTCATTAAATTGAATGCCGTGCTTTGAAAAATAGTCCAAACAATTCACAACAAATTCCATGCAATTTCGGATACGAACACTATACCAGAAATGTTATATAATTTAAAATTTTAATACATCCTTATATTTTTAAATCCCAACATTTTTATTTGAAATCGGCTAATTTGCACACATAGACTATTATTTCTTCGATATACTTTGCGCTTAAGACTTATGATTGATGAATTGTGTTTGGACACGAATGTGTTTGTTGTTGTTTCATTGTTTTCTGTTTTAAAGAGCCTAAAAGAGAAACAAAAACTTTCGACTACATGCTAAGTGGGTAAAGTAATCCTATGAAGGATTTAGTGCTTGAACTTACTTCATAAGCCGAAGGAGTTGTTCTCACCCTTGCTGCCTGGCAACATCTTCGTTAGCCAAAATCCTGGAATGGAGAAGTTGTTGCTAACGTCCTGACAGAACTATAACCATAACTCATTAAAGGCATAGAGATTACAACTTTAGGCCTTATTATTTTATACAAAGGAATGTAAAAGAGTAGAAAATAATTGAAGTCGACAGAAGTTCGAAATAAGTACTACCAACAAGTCTAATGTAATTAGATGCACGCAATTGTGAAGTGAAACAAGCGATGAGCAAATTTTCTTTCTGTTAGATGTACGATATTAGTTATTTTTTCGTGTTGATATTATTTAGTGTAAACTCGTCAAAAGGAACTTGAATATTTTGGTAGGATACTAATATCAAATAAAAGTCGAGCCAATCGTCGTTTACCTGAATTAAAAATAATAATAAATAATAAAAAAATAAAATTAAGGTTGTATGTTATGGCCGGAGAAATTTTTGAAAATGCCAAACCGATGGCTTCCGGCAAAATTTTCGAACTTCTCGAGATTGGGACTGAAAGTAACTCAAGATCGAAGATACTTCGTTCCAATGAACTCGAGGAAAACTCAAAATACGATCCAGTCCGTATGACCAGGAAGTGAGATCGACAGGCCAGAACAACCAAGCGAAGTTTATAGATTGACATCAGCCCTACAGTCATCGGTATCTTTTCGTTTAGAAGAAAACTTTAGGAGTTGGTAACAACGACCCAGAAGCATAACGTTGGAAGAAAGTTGTGCAGAAAACAGCATTCATCGACGTATTTTTTTTTAAAAAACTATATAGAACTGAAAACTAACTTCTGATCGAGGACTTATGTTATTTTATAAGTTAGTTATAATTAAATCAACTGGATTCAATAGTTGTAACTTCTCTCAACCAATTTGAAATAGGTTTGGTTTATGTACTTTTAACTATTTGCCTACCAGAAAAAAACAAAAACAAGGGTCAAAGGTTAAATTCAAAGAAATATTGATATTTCAGATCTACTTGAAACGTTCACAATTTGTTCACCCAAATGATGGGTTCCCGCGAATCCAGAATTCTCGAATTTTTAGAATGCGTTTTTTCTGAATGTACGGGTTCGAATCAAATCCACAAAAAAGTGGATCTTCCACCTTCTCAGCAATACTGATCTTATTTTGGTCAGGCTTCCTTTGTAGGGTAGAGAAATAGAATACTTAGAGAACTAGTTTTCTTATTTGGAACCCACCTTGGGCTAAAAAAAAATTCGCAGAAAAAATAGTTTTATACAGGGTATTCCAGAAAAGAGGACCAATCGTTTGTTCATTTTTTTGCGTGGATACAAGAATTTATGTTATGGTCACGACACAATTTATAATCAACATGAATTTGGATGGCTCCAATTGTATCAATGACTTTGTTGTCACTGGCCAGAACATAAATTTTTGTAAGGTAAACGAGAGAATGAACATATAATTAGTCCTCTTTTCGGGAATACCCCCCTGTATTATTGTTTTAGGAAATGACTTCTTTGAAGACTGTCAGCCAACTTGATTTTTATCACACGTATGTTTTAAAAAGCAGAATTTTAAAGACTAAAAAATGACGCGTGAATATATTTTCTTTCTCTAACTTATGGAAGAAACCGGAACAAAATCGGATTAGTCTTGGCTGTGAAAATAGTGGAAAAATCCACTTTTCTTCAATTCGAACCAGTGCCATTCGGAAACAACACATCCTGCAAATGTGGTGGAAAAATTCCAGAACCATTCAGGCAAACAAATGATGAAAGGCTCAGATGGAACTGAAATCAATTTGATTATCTACTAAAGCAAGTAACATTTTCAACGTCAACGTAATTACCTGTAACTCGGGAATTTGTCACTGTATAAGTAAATAAGTTGATCATTTCCTTGATTGACCCCTTATACTTATTGTTTCTCCGGCTAGGATGCCAACATTTAATTTTAGTGGTTCTGTTATTGACACTAAACAATCATTCAAGAAAATTCATTTAAACTAGTGGCAGAAATCCGTCCTACGTAATGTCTGGAGCTCTCAACCATATTTGACTCAAAATTCCGAGCCTTCGATTTCATTTCATTCGACGTGTAGAAACCAGTGCAAGACTCAACCGAGATCCCCCAGGATTCGATGCTTCTAGAATTCGACCACTATATAGAAAAAGTCAGGACAGGCTTTCATCCACCAAAAAGAAAAATTAAAGAGCAAAAGTATGTTGGCAATTTGTTACGAGAAGATCTCGCTTGTGATTCCTATACTCTCTGTAGAGAGGCGAAATAAATTTCTGGCCCAAATAATAATTTTTTACCAAATGATCTTATTTAATATTACAGGGTTCTCGCGTAATGTTGCAATATCAAATTGTTAGCACAGAACCTAACTGTTCGGAGACATTAATCTGTTTTGAAAACTGGGGAGCAAAAAATACACTACTTTTTTTCACAACAAATTGCTAGAGTCATTGACTTAATAATTAACTCAACTTGTAATTATCTCCTCAATGTTATACCAACTTCAAGTTCTAGATTAAATTTATACCACTCAATCAAATTTAATTTCCAACCTAAACAATCGCTAAAATTAGAATCACATGTGTCATTAAATATAGATTCTTAACAGAAAAGATTGCGCTTAATTTTTAACGATGCCACCCTCAGCCAGTAGGAATATAATATTATATGTATATTTGGCAGATTCACTGTTCAAGTAATTCAAACACTGTATTCAGCGGAATAACTTAAAGCGAATAATGTTAATTTTTAGTTCCTAATTCACTAAATGTCAGCACACGTACACGTAGATGTAAAGTACCAGCTATGTATAAACGGTTTTCTTGAGTCGTCATCAAAAGTCATGTGGACGTTAAGTGAGTCAAAAAATGTTTCACAAGAGTAGTACAGTACAGAACTCCTCTTTATTTTTCACTTTCTTTAAAAGGTTTCTGATTTTTTGAGTAACCATATGAAGGGTGAAAGTAGAAAGTATGAGAGATGTGTAGGTAAGTAGTGAATTGTAATCTTCTTTCGGGTTGATTATCTTTACGACTGACCACAGTACTACCTTTAGGGGCACTTAGAGACCCCATTTCTTAAAGAGAGAATCACTCCACTACGGCTATCCTGTGGTACTCAGTACTCTGCACTTCCAGAAAGAAAAGAAGAGAAAGTCCTCCTATGCTGGGAACATGCTTCGGACATGGTTGGTATTTCCTCCCTTGGCCTTCTTCTTCTCAATATATGGATAAGATTTTGCCGTTTATCTTTATTGTCGTCCTTTGGGAAAATGTTTTTTGGCACTGACCATCAAGCCAGTGGCTCTTAGCCATTCTCAGTTTAGTTACAGTGATAGTGCCAGTGCCTGGGTTTCACTCAACACAAGGGAAAACACATACACATACGCACACCGAAAGATGAGAATACTGTGGTCATGTTGAGAAACTTCTCTTTTTTCTTGGGAGAAATCCAGCTGTGTGCTCCTACGCCGGAGTTTTTTCATAGAAGACTCATTCGTATATAGTTTATTCTGTTCAAAGTTCAAAAAACGTTCTCCTTCCTGCTGTGCTGAGCCGACAGTACTTGGAAACTTCGCATTTACAAATACAACATGGATGTGCTCATCACAATATTTTGGAAGTTAAGTCGGTCAAGTAGAATATTGCGATTACGGGTTGGGTTGGGATATCTTATGCGTGTATAAGTCTGTCCAACACTATTGTAAGCACTGCACTAGGTTAGAGTTCATGCACCTAAAAATAGAGCGAACAAACTCAACAGAAACACATTTAATGGGTACTCTAGTTTTAATTGTCCACCATGTTGCATTGCAGCAGGAAGCTCTCCTATAATAAAAAAAATATATTGATTACGGCAAGAAAATACTTCTTTCAATATTTCGAAGAATCGCTGACATTCTCAGAAACCGTGATGAATCTATATATATTCACAAAGAACAACTTACCATTTAAAACATGTACACTGATTTCTTGTGAAATTGCATTAGAAGGGCTGCAGTGCTAATTAAAAAAGAGCAATATTACAAAATTATTGACTGAATTGACTTTGGGAGGAGGTGGAGCATAATTTTGACAAGTTGAGTGTTTAGTGTTGATCCATATGTTAATATGCAAAAATATTTCCTCTCATATACAATAATTACTCTATTGTCCTTGACTGTGCACCTCCCAGAATCTAATGCAAAGATCTCTTCAAGGATATTCCTTCTGACAGCTGAAGCGAAATCTTGGGGTCCAATAAGCGGTCCAATTTATACATACGAGATGTCAACGTTTGCTATATTGGAAAAAGACACGAAACAGACACACCGCACCAGTTGGAAGATCAGCAAATCCCCAATTTGTCAATATAAAATCGAAACTTGGTTGAAAATCCTAAATTGCGCTCATCAACGTGGAATTTAATCTATTCCAATGAACCTGAAACTGAATCGATTTGTAACTTCTCATGTCTTGCCCGTCTATCAAGCAATTCGTTGCAAAGACTGAAACTGATTTTATGACACTCAAAAAGGCAGTCCCAACCAAAGATTGACCGACAAATGAGATTTCGTCAACTATTCTTTGTGGTATTATAAGCACGGATTCACTTTCGCATAAACTTGTTTGATCTCTACTTTGGACTGTATGATTAACTAAATTAAAATCGAAATAAATGAAATGTGTACTTACATACCGCCCGCTATCCGCGCTTCTGGCCTTTTGAATCAATAAATAACTAACAGTAACGTCGCCCTTCTCTGTAATGACGCTCACACCTCCCCGGGGTGAATCGTAGTTTATTTCCTGTCGAGGAAAACAAACGCACATTACATTTCAGATAATATATGTTTTAAACAGTTTTTTTCGTAGCAATGTTATAAAGATTGATGGAGTGGAAAAACATCTAGTCAGAGGAAGAGAAAGCTTGGTGAAATATTTGGAGCTAAAAGATTTTTGCAATTTGATACTGCCAAGTTAGATTGACACAGGAAATAAAGAAGGGTTTGAGCAAAAGTGATTGCCTAGCATTTATTTGATGAGATGTTAGATGATTGCGGGTTTCCTAAGGACACGTTCTATCAATGCTTTTGTTTGATTCTCCAAATGTTCAAGAAAATATGTACAGCGTTATTCTTCTTCTTTCAAAAGATTTCGGCTTTCATAAGGAGACGTTCTATCAATGTTTTTGTTTGATTCTCCAAATGTTCAAGAAAATATGTACAGAGTATTCTTCTTCTCTCAAAAAGCTTTGTTGTGCTTTCCCTGACAGAGGAATTTATACCGCTTTCGGACGTAATGAAGGGTCCAAAGAATCTCTCAAAATATTACACTACACCACAAGTAAAATTCTCTTTTGTTGTCTTCTACGTTATTACTATTCTATTTAATATTTGACAGATATTATTTAACATCCATATCTTCATAACTCAAAGTGGCTTAATTCCGTAAAGTGTGAATGGCAGATCTGGCCAATTTATACACGGATGGACACGTTTCCGGAATTGTCATGAAACGTACCTGATTGTTGTGAGTCCACATGATATTAGACGGAGGTTCTGGGCTGTGCTCCACAATACATGTAAGGTTTATTGTGCTGCCGCGATTTATGTACATCTCAGGAGCACCCATGATTGTTGTATTTGGTTCTAAATTAGGAAGGATCAAATAATATGTAAACACTTTCGGACTGGATTGGATTGGATGTAATTTTATTAAAGTCATCAATTCCACAATTCCATTATACATAATAGTCTAAATAATTCAACACCCACGTGAAAATGTTCACTCTGGATCAAATTAATTTTAATTTATTACTTATGACAATTAACTAAATAGTGTGAATTCGTCTTGTCAAAGCGGATGCGGTCGAATCCATAGGAATTTATTTATGTGTTGAAAACTTTATTGTAAGTGGATTTTCCCTGACATGAAAGAACCGTTCCGATCAAACCTACGCTGTTTTAGAGTTCCTCAAGGATGATATAATACAGCGTTGAATTTAGATTCTAATCTGTCAGGAGATCGGTGTGGTTAACCCAATCTGGTTATCGAAAGTACAATCCCGAAGGATTAGCTCATGCTCGCTCGCCCGATTCTGAATGTAAAGAAATGTCACACCCTACTTTTCTACAGAAAATCTCTGTCCCGATATTATTCAACGTTTGAGAGTTACGTTAAGGATTCCGGTCGTCATACACGTTACGTGATTTGGGACGAAGCGCGGGATTTATCAATCGTGATTAAGGTATCATTGTTACATGTAAGGTTACGAGAGGCTCAAACACCTCACACATTGTCTCTAGGTGACACCGACATGCAAGCAAGCGCTGAAATCGTCCACGCCAATATTGTCCTCCATTCAATATTTATTGAAATGGAACCAAGTCAGGTTGAAAATCGTTTCGGTCCAGAAATGTCACGGACCAACGGTTCGCGGCACATGTCACCAAAACTAGATTTTTGCATGCCTAAACTTGAACACTAAGCTTTGATGTCGGTCCAAACTTGGACTAAACCGGGAATATTTCCTTGTCACGTTCTCTGTTGCTCTACAAAAAGGGGAAATAGGGATTCACATATGCTATTTATGGAATCCTGTGTGCTCAGCTCTGCTGTCGTTACACGATCGCCACGATTCTTACGTTATATCTTCCACTATCATCCGTACCCACACCAGAGGTGCTTGGACATAAACCAAGCTCAGAATGGCGAATGACTTTGCCTGTTTACTACATGTCAAAGCTTCCATTATGGGAATACTGTTCATTCGCATGCATTCTACATTTTATACCAGAAAATGTCATTCGGTTTTTATATTTATTCAATCTGGTCTAAAATGATATAATTTAGGCTTAGGATACAGATCCGCGGGCCAAGAAAGTTAACACATTGTGGATTTACCGGTTTCCAACTTTCTCTCACTTTCACTCAGCCGTTTATCTTCTTCTTTATGGGATTTTTACCTTCCGAACAATTAGGATTGGTTGTAGACGTCTTAAATACTAATTTGCCTGGACAACAAAAAATAGCACTGATAACCAGTGACAGGTTTAAATTTTCCATACATAATTTGATCATCGTATTGCTGCCTTACCAGTGCAAATTACGATAAACTGAAGTAAGAATTGAACGCGTAGTGACGTTCCAACTTCAAACTTCTATCCGCATTATTTAACTCACTGAGAAAATAAAACTTACCAACGACAATTAGATGAACAAAATGCCCAATTGGTGGTGTCGTACTGATTTGGCACTCGTAAACTCCACTATCACGTTCCTGGAACAAATACATTTCTTTGTATAAAGTGATGTCCTGGTTGTTTGCAGGAATCGGGTGTAAAATATATGTAAAATTGGTAGCCTTGAAACTCAATTCACTTATTATTTACGGAAAGTA
>JAQFYE010004734.1:0-12943 GCA_034694305.1 Protaphorura glebata
CAAACCAGAAATTATCCGACCCGAATCAATCCGACCCGAAATCCGACCCGATCAACCCGACCCGATCGGAACCTTAAGTGTGAGTGGTTTGAGGGTTGTCCCCTTTGCCTTCAAGGGATACTAATCCCTCCGTACTTTTCACACTCGTCCGAGTGGACGGAAATGTAAGTAGGCATGAAATCCCTCGTCACACTTCCTCATCTCATGAATTCTTTATCACCCAAACCAACACACTTGTTTGTCGCATCCAATTTGTTTATATTACCAAGTATCACGTATTCCTTTGGATTTTAGACCCCACTATGTGTATTTCTACATATTAATTAGTTAGTTACTGTTGTCAATATTCGGATCAACATCCAGACGGCAAGGATTGTGAGATTACCTGGTCACGATGACATTATGACAGAAAATCCGGTTCGAAGGACCATATTATGGTCTTATGGTCCTTCGAACCGGATTTTCCCATAAGACGCATTTTTCTTATCTGATAACTAGAATATTATGAAAATTTGAGCAAAATAAAAATTTCTTACTGTGATTAAACCCGGACTCGGAGTCACTTTTGTCTACGCCGTCCTTCAGGATATCGGACTTCCCATCAGATCGAGAACCCTTAAGCCCTCTGAAATATTGACCCCATCTTGACCTTCCAGCATCTTTCTTTAGACGTTTCTCTTTGGCCCTCCTGTACAAAACAAATAAATCAGACATAAATTCACCACATTCTATTGTTTTTAAAGATATTCATAGTCTATTTCTCCAAACAAGTCCATTGTAGCATAATCGTATGAGTTGTCTTCAATGTCCTGCAATGCACTGGGGTTCGATTCCTCGGACTAGTAATCCTACAGTCAATTAATGTCTATATTTTTTTTATTTCGAAAAAGGTTGATTAATATCTGGGAAACCCGGGTAGTAACTGTTTTGGGTAGTCCAGGCCAGGAATATTTTCCCCAGTTTCTTTTATTCTTTTTTTTTCAATTTTTGTTGCATGCGAGCCTATCTGGGATTTTCGTTTCCTTGCTCACGCAAAGACTTTCTCGGAATGGGGAATGTTGTCGGGGTGCCCCCTAGTTCAAAATGGGATTCATTCCTTGGTGGTTCTTCGGAGGAATGGAATGGAAGTCTATCTCTTTCTTTCTTTCTTTTTGGGAAATGCGGATGGAGGATCAGAAGAGTAGAGAAGGGAAGGAAGTTTATGGTTTCGGGTGAAGAAGATGAAGTTGGAGTTGTGGTTGTCCTTAGCAACGGATCCGAGTGGTGGCTAGACAGTCACATCTATGGTTTCGTGTCTTCTAAAGCCTTTCCTCTTTATCCCTCGTCCTTTTCATACTCTTCCTCAATATCTCTCTTTTCTACACAGTTATGGAAAATCACTATGTCTCTACATTTTTTCCACCCGGACTTCGTTTTAATTCTACCTCTGAACAAAAAAGAATAAACAAATTTGAAATTCTAGCCCATTTTCAATTTCACACGCATTCCTAGACATTTTGACAACTTCAATAAACTCGGTAAGCTCACACTGTCCTGACCCGACAGAAAAAGTTAAGAATATCGAACATATGAGAAGAATGACATTTTTAGTGGGAAAATGAGAGAAAGGTCACAAGGACAACGAGGTAATAAATGCGCGTCTAGATTGAATGGTTGTAGACGTGACGTGACAATGAGGGAATTGAGAGGAGCTGAAGCACTTGAGTACAAAGTGAAGTACTTAATTTGATTTTCCCTCTAGTGTTTATTTAGCGTAAACAATGGAATGAGATGAGACGGACAGGACAGGATCTGCATTGCATCCATAGGGACAGAGATGATGAAAAGAATCATGAGTATCAGACTCATCTGACATTGGAGTGATTAATTGGCCCATTAAATCCAAAGCACTTGGGACTGAGACTGGGAATCGAACCAGGGCCACAACTCCCAAGACACTGCTAACTGCCTCTAGATTTTTTGAACAGATCCCTGGTCGGCCTCTGGAGACAGAAAACATGACTCCATGCGTGGATAGAACCAATCTCCTATAGATCCCTCCCGTGTGACACAGAACGTAAGGTCTAATTATCCCCACTATGACCGTGAGAACTCCATTCACTCATATCCTGCACTATTAAGTGTTTTTCTTGCAAAATCGGTCGAATATATCAAGAGCACGCTTTAGCGGTAGTTTTAAGGACTAGGTCACTACTACGGGTACCTACTTAGGATCTAAATTTAGGTATCGATCAGAAATATTAAAAGAAGTACACTCATTAATTGACATTCGTCCGAAGTGTTTGTCGTGTGGTTGTCATACAATTGTCTTGCAAGCGTCGTATAATTGTGGTGAAAACGTCTTGCATTTGTTGTACAATTGTCGTTCAATTGTGGTGCAATTGTCGTAGAATTGTGGTGCAATTATCGTCCGGTTGTTTTACAATTGTCGTGCAATTGTTTTTGATTGTCTTACAATTGCCTTACAACTGTCGTACAGCCGTCGCGCAATTGTCGTACAATTGTCGACATTGTCGTACAATTGTCGTACAATTACTGTAGTTTCGCAGAAATTTGGTTCTTCACGGTATATTCGACATGGGTACCCCTAGTAGTAGGAAAATTACTACTTTAACATATCAGAAAACGATAGACTATAGAAATAATGAATACATGAAATAAAACTGACCTATTTTGAAACCACACTTGTACGACTCTCATGTCCAACCCCGTGTCCTGTGACAATTGTTCTCTGACATGTCTGGCTGGCTTCGGACTCGCATTGTACGCATTCTTCAGTGTTTCTAATTGTTTGGCAGTGATGGTCGTTCTGGGTCGTTTGTTCGGTGCATCATTCCCAGAGTCTGAACACCCATTCCCATCTAAAAGTGTTCCAAAGTCATTCAACCATGAGTCCGTGTCAGTGTCACATGCGCATGCGCCTGCATCGCACACCACATGCATCTGAGCTTGCGACTGCGTCACTTCGCACAATTGCCCAAGAGACCCATTGAATTTACCTAGTATGAGTTGACCTTTGGACTTGGCGGCGTCATAGTCAGATTTACAGACTAATTTCCGATCCTCCATTAAATAAAATTCATCTCCAGTGTTCAGTTGTCGACTACAGAGGACGCAGACGAAGCACTGGAGGTGGTACACGTTGTCTTGAGCTCGACGGACGACTTGGGTCGGCGGGATCCCTTGCTCACAACCAGCACATCGAGTCCCGAACCGTCTTCACAAATAAATCATTGAAAGGTCAAAGGTCAAATTTCAATGTTTCATTCGAGAAGGCTGCTACGCCGTTGATTAAAAATGTACATTATTGCCTTGCTTGCGCGATTTCGTTTACTTTTACTGCTTATTGATTTATTTTTGATACTTTGAAGATGTTCGAGAAGACAGACTTTTGAATTATTACGGAGTACAATTGATGCCGCGGGAATGACCTCTAAAGGGTCACTAGCTCCAAATGCGTTGGAATATTGTTTACCAGGTTGTAATAATTCAAAAAAATGAAGCCATGCAATGAAGCATCCTAACTTTAGAATTAAATTAATGAATTTATTGTGAAATTAGCCAAAAATTACTTTGAACTGTGTGGAATGGCATACTTGAAAAAATCATCTTTGCAGAAGAGTTGTCCATTCTTTAGAAAGCACTTGTCAGTCAGCGACTTCTCACACTCAGCACATTTTAGACACCTGGCAATCCATTCAAATACACAAACATCAATTTCATCATTTTATGATAAGGTAGGCTAACACACCCCACACAAAGTCCCAATTTTCAATATGTTTTTTCACCAAAGTGAGGTAAATGAGCCCACCTTACTACACCGTGTAACAAAAAGATCGAGACCACCTTAGTAGCATAATTTACGTTTAAAAAATAAAATGAGATGACAATTGATGACTTACCGTGAATGCCAGGTTCGATCCACAACTTTGAGGATGAATCGGTCCAGAATCATTCCTTCACACCCAGCACACCGAGGAATTGTGGCTGTCAAAATTACACAAACAAATTTCAAAGTTTTAACGAAATTGCTTAAACAAATTACTAAATTTCGTCAAAATTATACCAAAATTCTTAATAGCCCAACCAATCCACAATCTTACCAATGAATTTTTCATTTTTGAAAAGTCTTTCATTTTTGTCTGCCGATTTTCCGACTCTTTTCAAAATTAAATCGTTTATCATTTCGGTTTTATCAGAAATATCGTGTCATTCACATTCACTCAATGCCAAAATTAAATTACGGCTTTATTAGGCCCAAAATTACTATTTTGGCCAAGTAATTGTTATTATGTCAAAAAAAACTATTTTGGCCCAAAATTACTTATTTTGTCTAAAATTTACAAGACTTCCAATATTCTCGGAATGAACTTAGCAGAATTTCGTGATTTTGGAAGGACAACAATAGAAAACTGTGTTGAAGTCAACAAGGGAAGAGTGTGACTGACTTCCTGATATGTATTCCGGGTAGTCTGATGATGTGACACTACATACCGCCCCCCTTGACGCACGGTGCCCTTAGAATACGTCAAGTGCCCATATGTCCACATTACAACAATAACCACGCGATATCATAAACACGGAAACCTGTTTCATCCGAAAACGGGTACATTTTTGACTAGGGTAGAATTTTTTTTACCAAGGAAGGCTTGGACCCCTCATGAAAAATATGTATATGGTACATATGTCACAAATACTGACTGACTGACTGACTCTGTCTGTGTCTCTGTGTTTGTGAACGTCAGCATATTTCAGGAGTGAAATTGAAACTAATTTGATTAGTTTTGGCTGAGTAGTAAAAAAAAGTAGAGGAAAGGAAAGGAAGAATCAACCCGTGGACGGGTCCGGGTTTTTTTTATTTTTTTATTTCATAACCTGATACCCGGATGAGTAAATAGAATGAGAATGAGAGAACCGACCCGGGGAATTTTTTTATTTTTATTGTTTACACTCAAACTCCAAAACCATTTGTGTGTTTTATTGACTCTAATCTCAGAGGAATATCAATTGAGTTCACAATGAAGCGAAGGAAGGAATGACTGAATCCTTTACCCTTCTACTGTATTCGGAATTATATTATTTCGTATCCTCTATTACTCTACTCCAATAGCGTCCGAAAAATCTCTTGAAAATTTTTACTTTTGCGATCGCTTTGATATTTATTCCCCATTTTTCAAGGCAAATCTTAAAAATAAGCAAAATTAACTGTACGGAGTATGGCATACCGTAAAATCAAGACGTAACACGGGCCAACTTGCCCTAATTTTGACAAATTCTTAAATTTTGCACAAAATATTTTTGCTTTCATTCACGACCTCTTGAAAAATTGTGGATTTTCGTTGAAAAGTATTGAAATATCGTAAAAACCCGATCAGAGCGCAGGTGGTCTATTTAAAATGAGTGCCCCGCGACCCGCGCAGTATTCAGGACCCGCGAATTATTCGAATCCGCGTTGTAATAAATATTTCCTCAAAATTCACCCAACTTTTAAAGTTACCGCGTAATCGCTCGATTGGTAGACCAGTAGACCCGTACTCTATTCGAAACCCGCGCTGTATTCGGACCCGCGCTCTATTTGAAAATCCAGCAAAATGACCCGCGCACAGTTTGAACCCTGCGTTGTATTCGGCCCCGCGTTCTATTCTGGTTTTTACGGTATTTCACTCCTTGAAAGATATTCGTAAAAAACACCGACTATTTTCTTCTTCTAAGGAAAAATTCTTGCGCGAAATGAAAAACCAACCTATTCACAGTGGAATAAAGCTGAAATTATATGCTGGGAATCGCGTTTAGTTGTTGTACGTGAAAATTAACCCTTCTCCACAAGACACGCGCTGAGTTCCTGGGATTCGGTCAGACGGAAATAATACAAGCACCCCCGAGAAAAGTAATGAGATGGGCGCTGCCCAGTGCTAATTGTAACTAAATATTTAGACAATCCGTGGATCCGCTCGGCAGTCGTTCGACAACTTATCTACAACTACAAAGGAAACCGGAATAGATTAGAAGTCACGTGCGACTCAACAAGGGATTTCCGCAAGGCACGTGGCAAGTCACGTGTCTAACACAAATCCACACCACACCCCTTTCCTCATTTGCCACGGCTTAACAAATTCACAACATCACAACTACAACTTACAAGGCTTTTACCTAATTATTAGAAACGAACAATTGGTTTTTCTACTACTAGGGGTACCTCTCCAAGGCCAAATGGGAAGCAATCCATTCTCTACAAAAAATGTCCTGTGAAAAACAGCATTTTATGACGAATGTCAACTGATGCGTGTATTATAATTTCAACAACAATCTGAATGGTGGTATGGCTCAGTGCATTGAGTATAGGAATTTGTACAATCAGGTCCCGGGTTCGATTCCTGGTCAGATGAATAGTAAATTGTATTAAGTCAAGCCTCGACGCCAAGGTTATGAGCTGGGGAAGTCAATTTAAACTAAAGTGAGTCAATTGGAATTAAAACATTCATATTGCGTCCAAAAATCGATGGTTGCCACGGCGCGCTTTATGGTTCTTTTTTTATATGTTGAAGTGCGCTGCGCGCAAGTCCTTGAGTGCCAGTGCTATTGTCGTGAGAGGACTTGATGACAAAATTAAAATTGTCTCTTTCTCTTATGTCCTTGTACTTGTGCTCACAATTTGTTTGCACTCTGGAGTGTGCTGTTCTTTGGATCAAGTGATTGATTGACTCATCGTAAAAAAGATCAATTCCAGAGATAAAAAAATAGTTGGCGGAAAATCTTTGTCAAACAAACAAGTCCCGTCATGCTAAGTGTGTCAGCGGGTGGGACCCGCTACTCGCTACCCGGACCATTTCCATTAGTGAGATTGCAATTGTTGAATGTTGACCCTGACTCCGACTTCACGTTTATCTCACATTTTATCAATGCTTTTTTGTCATCATCATTTTTCAAACGCTTACCAAATTTTAAAAAGCAGTCTCAAAATATTCCACACAGTATTTTCCTACCACTAGGGGTACCTTCCTGACACCAATCCCTGTTTAAGGCAGCCAAACGTTGTAAAAATCAGTACATTTTGTCTTAAATAGATTCATTCTAACAGGTAAACGATTTCTTACTAGGTAGGCTCATAGTGTCCAAATTATTATTTTTTAATGTGTTTAAATTTTTCAGAGTCAACTGTTGTAAGCAATCGGACGATAATTGAAAGGAAGGTAGGAAATTTGGTAATAAATAAATGATTAAAGAGCGAAGCGACCACAATGAGTCAGAATTGTTGTGAGCGCATGGCGTCAATTACTCTGATGAGTAGATCACGAGGATAATGGCATAATGGGGATTATGATCTATTATTCATTTAAATGGACAAGAATAGAATGGAATGGAAATAGAAATGAATGACCAGAAGGGACACTCAAGTACACAAAGGGAACTCTGGGCAGAAATGAGTGAATTAGAATGGAACAGGTGTCACTCGTCCATTCTCTGCGTGCAGAGCTCTGTATATCAAAATCAGATAAAATGTGATCCAAGGACCCCACCCTTAATTCAAACTCATCACAACACAAAGTCAGACTCAGAGAACACCTCTTTTAAAAAGTACAGGGTGCTTCATAACTAATTACACAACAGAGTGCTTCATAAAAAAAATAAAGGATTACGGCTCAAGTTGGAAAATATAATAAACAAAATCGCAGTTTATTCAGCAATTTTGGTAGATATTTGTAAAATGTTTGATTGAAACAAAGCCAGACTCACAGAACACCTTTTTAAAGAATACAGGGTGTTCCATGACTAATTGCAAAGCAGGGTGTTTCATAAAATAATACTCAATTACGACTCAAGTTGGAAGATATAATAACAAAAATCACAATATATTGAAGAATTTTGGTCAATATTGTAGAATTTTATTATGAACCACCCTGTACTGTACTTCATGATAATAGATAACGTAAAAAAGGTGAGTAGGTATAGATGGGCATTGCAATTAAATCGATTTTTAAATGTAAAAGTGTATGAAATAAAAATATATATTTGGAAAGGAAGGGCTGAATGGATTGGATTTGTGAGGTTTTTCCCCCTTCCTTTGAATTATTTTTACCATTGAGACAGAGACCTAGACACAAAAATATAATTCCTGGGCTTTTACAAGCATAAAAGGAAAAGGGTCCGAAGAATAGAATGGAACGGAATGACTTTCACTCACTCTCATTTTCATTAGTCTAATGTCTCCAAACTACCAGCCACGATTACTATTCACAAATACGCATAGCATCGCATCGCCTTCATTTCCATAGCAACACAACATACTGCTAGGGGTACCTTCTCTATAATCAATACAATCGCAATTGTTGGAACTATTCAAATTAAAATTGTATTCCATGTCTTGTGGGCAATTTTTGATGGAAAAAAAGGACTTAATAAAAATTTTGCTTAAAAAATAAATCGGATTTAAAAATGAAAACTTTCTCCAGAATTTGAAAGAAAATTAGATGGAGTGAAAGTTTTGTTAAGTTGAAAGCATAACGTAGTAGTTCGTAGTGTGTCGGGACATGCAGTCAGTGTATTTTGTATGTGTGAAGTTGGAGAAGTTTGTTGATTTTTTGGGTCGATTTTCTTTTCAGGTCCCCTCCCCCACAGTTTGTAATCAAGGAGATCGGGTGGGGGTCAAGGGGAGTTCGTTGAGTCGAGATGGAGGAGGGGTCGGAAACTCCTCGGGCATTCCCGACTCCAATCTTCCCAACTTTCCAACCCATTCCCTCCTGATAACCAACAATTTATCTCAAGACTTGACTCAACTTCCACGTCGACTTCATAGAGGAGAACACGGATTAAATTTTATTTTATGAACACTCTTCAAAACTTTATGCATAACCTTAAATTCCAATGTCTCAACTTATCTTCTCTGAAATGTAAACATCAAACAAGTTTCAAAGATTTTAATTAAGTAGAATTTCACGCAATTTTCTTCAACATTTTCTACGGATCAAAGTTTCCAACAACATTCAACATTTCAATGTGTAAAAATTTTCAGCGCCTCATGAATTAATATCTACAATATTTTAGGTTATCGAATTTGGGGCAAGTTGGCGCTATTTGGATATCCTTCGTATTATGCTTCGTCATGCTTCACACATTTAGTTATGCTTTGCAATGTTTCACAAAAAATGGAGCGACTGCGTTTATGCCCTTTTTTAATAATTGTCCGCCAATATTTACGGGTTCCTTGTCATGCATTGACATGTTCGAATTGGTTCTTACAATAGATGTACAGTTTATATTTTCACAACAAGAAATGGCAAGAGTTTCCTGTTTGAAAAATAGTTGAAAATTTCAGAAAAGGAGCACAAGCATGAATATCTACACACTGGAAAATAATTCTGCATAATATGAACAATATTTTAAATACTGCATAAATTTGACCCTACTGGTCCATCTGGTGGTTTTTTCAACTTTCTAAGCGAGCAATTGGATTTGTTGACTTTATTTTGCATGATTCACTCAAACAAATGAATGAATGTTGAGCGCTCTAAATGGTTAGCCATAAATCACCTGTTAGGGTGCAATGTAGTACGACAAGTGCTCCAATGACATTTTCACTGACGATGAACCCAACAATCCAAATCCCCCAATGCAATGGACCCAAATGTCCTTTAATGAATTCATGACTCTATGGGTCTCAATACCCAATAAGTAGCCTTAAGTCACTTCATATTCATCCTACATAGGATTTCCTTATTCAATTCAAGTAGGCTTCCTTTTACCATTGCAATCTTTTCAGTCTGACAAGGGAACTTCGAGGGTGACATACTGGTAAAATTACTGGCTGTTGCAAGTTAGCCTACCTTGTGACATTACGAGTATCTCCCTCGTGAGAAATATGGAAAGCTCAGAAAATCCAAACTAAGTCCTAGGTCTCATGATCACGCTACCTTCTCATAAAAGTGGATGTTAGATTTTGGTCTGGTTTCGGCACTGCCCGGGTATTAGCGGAATGAGTAATCCTTGGGATGGATTGACCATAAGGGTGGATAATAGCCGATGATGAGATGAGAGTCGGAATGGCATAAAAGCATTTAGTCATTCAGACGCATCTCCCCTCCCTCCCTTGGACGGACGTGGACGCCAAACACAAATTATCCCATAAGGCTTCCTCTTCCGTCTACCTTCAACCCGTAAGGTCGATCATAATATTATCACATATATACAGGGTGGTTCTAAAACATAGAGAAAAATTGCTTTGACTATGTATGTATTAATTGTAAATGGGTGATGAGACAAACAAATAACCACCATGATCTGCTAGTTAAATAACGTTATTGTCAGAAGTCGAAAGGTCAGAAGATAATGTCAGATTTCTACATGATAATGGCAGGTCATTTTAGGTGATGTTAGGTTTGCTTAGGATACGCCATGCTCTGGCAGGTGCGGTCATGATAGGCCATGTTAGGTCATTCAAGTCACATTAGGTGATGTTGGGACTTGTTTGGTCATGTTTGGTCAGACCCGGAGTCAGAGAATTCTTTATTAAAGTCAAAATGATCCATTTCCCAACCGTTTCAGTACAAAAGAGTTAGGGTAGGTCATGTTAGGTTAGGTTAGGTTAGGTTATGTTTGGTTAGGCCATAGAATTTTAGGTCATGCTAGGTTAGGTCATTGTATGTTAGGTCATTGTATTTTATGTCATGTTAGGTTAGGTCATTGAATGTTGGGTCATGTTAGGTTAAGCCATATTACGCTAGGTCATGTCATGTTGATTCACGCTTGTTCACGTCCGGTTAGGGTTTGGTTTGGTTTGGTTGTATGAGGGACAGAATTTATATTTGGACTCCTTGTGACCTTGCCCGATGGATGAAGTAGATGGTCTGGGTCACCAATAGAAATCAATTTGGTTACTGTACTGAACTGTTTGGAAAATTGATCTTTATGACATTAATAAAGAATTTTCTGACTCTGACTCTGACCATCCCTGCCACATGTTAGTTTTGAATCACCATGTACGTACATACAGATTGGGATTTGTTGAACTTCCGACTAGCGTCCCTTCAAAGGGTACTTAAAGCCATGGACGTAAACTTTTATGTGTTCCTAATCGCACCACCTACGGATTGGACTTATTCATTCCATTGTTGAAAGGATTTCGGGTGCTCCATCCTCTCTCTTCTCTCTTAATGTGCTTCTGACTCTGACTGCTAAGTCTTCCACGCTATCATTATCTCTCCTCAGCACGCAACCCTACCACCTGTCACACTCATCCACCAGTACCAGACAGGGACTCATCTTCACCAGTCATACTCACCTCAATTTATCACTTTTCAATTAACATGACGTCAAATTATGCTCAATTTTATTAATAACAGTTTATTCTGAAATTATTCACCTTAACTTATCTATCCCCAGGATTTCATTATTTTACATTTCTTTTTGGATTCATTCGAAACATTAAAAAAAAACATGCGAAATTTTTATAGATTGGCTAACTGTAGGCAGCATGGCATAGAATATAACCAAGGATGTCTCACTTGTGCCAACTTGCCCCAATTTTATATACCAATTTTAAAATGTTGTATTTTTTTGTATAATATATCATTCAAAAATATTGAAATATTTCACCCACTGAAAATAATCGGATATTTTGTCAACAATATTTTGGTCGTGCGAATAAGAATACGTCGGTGTTAGTTATTTTTATTTCTGTGAATGTAAATATTGTATGTAAATAAAAGGGAGGTTAAACGTGGCACGTGTGACCACGTCGCAATTTAAGTCGTAGTGGGTGCGTGCAGGTCAAAGGATTTTGAAACATTCCGACGCAACACACTCCTTCTGATTGGTAGTGGTTTCAAACACGCCATACGGTCCGAGACCGATGCTGACGTCTTACGTGTAAACGTAAACGCTTCTGAATTGTTAATTTGTTTTGACCATTCTAAATATTACTAGTTGTCGCGTCCACATTTTTAGTGTTCTGTTGTTGTCCCTCTTTCCATTCATTCACTTATTTATATCCAGAAACCGTAAAAGCGCCTAAAGCGAGGCCCGCCTCACTAAATTTTAAATTTTCCAATCAACACTAATCGAGATTTAGGAGCGGGCATTAAATAAACAAAATATGGTTTGACTTTTTGGTCACGAAACTCTAACCACCTCGATTCCTACGACCCAAGCTCCTGAATCATTCATAGTCCACATATGGTTACTATTCATGTACATGTACAGGGTGGTTCATAAATAACACTCTTGCCCACACATCTCTGCTCATTTCCTTAGAGTGTAAGAATTTTGAACCACCCTGTATCTGATATCACCACAAGGTAACAAAATATTATTAATTGTCAATAAAGACAGAAATTTTAACGGGGAGACAGAATTAAGATTAAAAATAAATGGTGTCGTTGGCTTATGAATTCTACGCCTTTGTTTTCCCTCGAATTCTTTATAATTGTCATGGATTTTAATATTTTATTTTGCTTATAACTGCTCCCATGGCAGTTGTGAAGGAATTCCACCATTCTATGATTCCCGCCCACCCGTTAATCAAATTTCTTATTAATAAAATATTACGGAATGTATGGTTTCATGGGGTTTTCCCTCTTTTTATGTAAACGTACGTGTACAAGGAAGCAGAGGCACTTTGTTAAATTTATAATCATGGCACGTCTAACACTTCCAAAGGCTAAAACTATAAAAATAAAACACATTAAAAATTTGTGGTTTTTTTTTATATTTCCGGGATCATTTAGTCTTGGAAAATGCAAAAAAAAATCGAAAGTTATTGACGATTTATTCCAAATTTTTTCAATTGAATGTAAAACCCGTGATCTAAAAGATTAACCTTAAATTTTTCAAATATCGTCAGAAATATCAACCTTGTAATACTCAAGAATCTTAATAATTTTGAGAAAAGTTCATTTGTAGCCTTAATGTTAGAAAACTCCAAATTTGAGACGTGTTTAGACAAACGGAC
>JAQFYE010004735.1:0-12942 GCA_034694305.1 Protaphorura glebata
TGGACAAACATAGGATTCATCGTCTGCCTTACGGAGCCTTGGAAACTCTTTAGGACTTTGGATTCTATCCAACACCTGGGTTTCTAATCGGACGTCCTCATTCTTGTAATTAATCATTTCATTGTGTAAATTCATTCTAGTTGTTTGATTTCGTTTTCATTTTAAAACATTAAAACCTTATTATAGCTCTAGCTGTTGTTATTGTTATGATTTCCATCCCCATTTCTTGAATTACAATGTACAGGGCGGATCATAACTATCTTCAATATCAAAATACGGTTGAGAAATCAGTTTTTTCGTGCTGATTCTTAATGAAGCGCTCGTTCGAGTCTCTACGCGCGCGCGTGGATCTACCAGCGGAGTAGCTCCCTGGAACCTTCATATGATTCTCCACAATATGCATATCTCACAGTTTGTCCGACTGCCCCCGATTGGGTTGGCCAGGAGCGGGCAAAGGTTACGTGTTACCCCCTATATGTTTATTTAAACGGTTTACCTGGTGCCATTCTTGCATAACTTTCCTCTGATAGCTGTAATTCGTAGTAAACGGATTCTGCAGTCCGTAGATTTGTGCTGACGAATGGACTGACATTCGGTCTCGGCGGAACAACTGGTTTTGGCTAGACTGAATCGGGAAGAAACACGCGGCCGGAGGCACTCTTTGGTGTATCCCAAACACAATTATGGAGCTCTTCTATTATTATACTATTGAGTCCTGCCTTTTTCCATATCCCTGGAAGTAGTACAGGCGGAGATTCTCTCACCAACCAACAATCGAGTCCTTGAATAAAATAGTTGTAAAGTAAGAGGAAGTCGTGTCGGAAGAGCTAGGGAAGCGTTGTGAATTTCATTGACTAAATTGAAGTTGATTTCGTTGGCTTCCTTACCAACTGGTTTAAGAGGGGAAAGAGGGGAGATCTGGGAAGATATTTTTCTCAGCTGCAACCTTTAACTGAAAACCGGCATGGAAAGACTCCCAAAAACACATTATACCTTATACATTATATTTATGTCGATACACATTTTATAAAGAAGTTTGGACTGAAATTGGATCCAAAATACCTCTTCTTGAGCAAAGTAAAATATTCACAAATGATTTACGAGCGGGATGGTTTGTTCGATCACCAACGTATATCCAACTATTATTGTTTGAACTTCTCCAAGAATCATGTTCCACACTGTACATTGAAAGAAAGGGTTAAGATTATTGAGTAAAATAGCAATAGGTTGTACGGAGATAACAGTGGTCAAGTTCGTGTGCTCCAGTACTATCAGTACACCATGATGAATTTTTGTTTCAGTTGCTGCTTTTCTCAAATAACAATAAGTACATAGTCAAGTCCTAAAATTACTTCAGACTCTACTGGTATTCTTGCAATTTAGTACCATCATAATGTTCCTAAACTTCCCATGCATGCACTAGTTTCAAAAATCCTTATTACATTTTCTGAATCGAGTAGTCCAGAATATATATTATATTATATATTATATTATAGTATATTATATTATTAGAGTATAGTATATTGGGCTAATACACCCCACCTTCAAGCGAGTGTGCTAATTAGTCATACCCCTTAACTACACAAGCGTGTGACTCCCAAAGCATACACACAAATGGCAGTGGGGTTACTTAGCACGCCTTCCCGACAAAGGGAGACCTTAACAAAAACAAGGAATGCGCTAATTAATCCATGGGTATATTATTCTCCCTCGGGCGGGCTAACGGCGAACTGCTTAGCTATGCTAATACGCCCCACCCCCTTAACTACAGGAGCAGGGGAACCTCATAGGATGGCCACAAATGGCGGATGGGACTAATTAGCACACTTTTCCAAAGTGGGGCATATTAGCCCGCCCTACCTTACCTTCTATAATTACAATTACAATTACAATATTTGCTGGAATGTATGCAGGGCTTTCTTATCTGGGATTACCTGTCTTTATGTGTGCTTAACATTACTGATGACCCAATTCACAATGTAAGGACGCAGAAATCGGGAATTGTGTTACCCTGTAATAAATGAATGGTAAGGATCCAAGTTCACTTGTATAAAAGTGCAGGACCCGGCTCATCAGTTAATCAGTTCAAAGGATTTTATAAACCAATAATTACGTACATTTATTTTCACTTTTGGTCTACGAATTTACACAATCAACTTCTACCACCGGACATTTATTACAGCGGTTGCACAGCTTTTGTGTGCCATTTTTGTCCGGGAGGGTTCAATCACGCTTTATGTAGAAATAAATTATAAAGGTAATTAAGTGTACATTGATCGTTGATAGGCTAAGCTATGCTAAATGTCACCGTTGAAGGGAATACGTGCTTGAAGTCCCAAATTATTCAAATGAAGGACAAAACTGGCGACATTTAGGTCGACTTACCCTAATTTTAAATACTGCCATTAATGGACATACTCAGCGACTCAGCTAGTAAACTATAGAATAATGATACGGGTTCTCTGCTAATATTTCTTCGCCACGGATTTACAGGAAATGTCAATTACTGTGAGTATTTAATCGTAATTGACATTCCCAGATTCCCAGATAGGGAAATCATGGTCAAACTACAAGGAATTTTCCATGGAGAATGGGTTGGATTTCCATCCAATTAGCCCATGAGTTTTGTATTTGGGGTAGGGAGGGGAGGGACAGATTCGAGTAAAGCCATCTTGACATCGAGCCATATCTCTTGCATTGTCATTGTCTACCGACTGATCGATTTCACTACGTCAGAGATTGAGAATTGGCTGTTCTTAACCACTATGCTGTCTTGTTTACAACAGCTCATTCTAAAAGAAACTGACCAAATAAAAAATATCTTATTTACACGATTGTAATTTCGCAGGTTTATCAACAACCTTTAATGTTGGGACCAGTTGCGTGGATGTGCCGTCAGGATGGGACAATCAAGCTTCATCCATTGACCCTCAGAGTTCATGTGTCATTGTTTGGGAGAATCCGAGATGTACTGGACTTGCGCGGAGATTATTACGTCACAGTTGGGCCACTTCTTGGCTCAAAGACGTCTATATGTATAAAAAAGTATCCTCATTGTCACTTTGCTGAGCATAGTAGCGTCCATATAGCTATCGCTATATCGGCTATTAGCTATAGCGTCTTGTATAGTTAAACATTTACATGTATAACACAATAACCGTAAATAGCCGACAATAAACCTGTGCTTAATTGACGTAGTCACTTTATTTCTTAATAGAACTGACGAGGGAAACGTTAAGGGTGGGATACTTTGAGAAAAATCTGAAATTCTTACCATTGAAACCTGATACGATTTGAAATCCGGGATAGTATTCACAATTTCGGGGGTGTTTATTTTTCCGGCAGGGACGTCTGCCGAGTGGCGACGGCGACCCCGTTCTTTCATATTCAACACGTGGGAAGAGAACGCGAGCGAGCAGGAAGAGGAAAAGTGAGACGAGAGGGACGACGGTCAAGCCATTTCTCACATACACCAAACACCGCCATAATTCAATTGCTGACCTAAGCCTGATATGTGCGGGTAGTGACATACCATTTCAGATTTCAGATATAGTATCAGGAGTCGATGCTAAGAGTTCCAGATTTTTCTAAAAAAAATATCAGTCCTCACGTTCTCCTTGTGAGCTAACTAGAACCATATTGCGGCTTCATAGAATAACCGAATCACATGATCTGACAGGATTTCGATTTGACCCTGCGTTCGTATTAGAGCTGATGTTTCTCATTTACGGTACTATCTTCTCGAATTGATTTACGGTTTGATTTCAAAAAATTAAGACCTGATTTCGCCTCTTCTAGTTTATTATTGTCATGATTTGCATACCCGTTTCTTGGATTACACTGTACAGGGCGGCTCATAGCTTCAATCTTGATAAATTGTCCTTCAGGCTGTTCAAAGGGAAATTAGTTTCACAAACAACTGGGTATCATTGAGGAAGATACAATTCCAGCGCTGTGAATTTTTTTAATGTAGATACATTCAATATTGTATTTTCTTGAACCAGACAACATGATAATGATTTCATGTAGGTCGCATCAACGATTATGGACTACCGTGTATATACAGGATACAGTGCACCTAAATGTCATAATATTTTACGATTTACTGGTTTTTCTAGTTCACAAGTGAATTGGACGTTTGAAAGATAATATCAAGTCTGTTGTTGATGCGCTAAGGGCACATTGTAAAATTGTGATGGGCTACCCTGTACTTGTGTAACATGGAAATGCTTAAGAATATTTGGGTTCTTTGAGAGTGTCAACTTTGCGTTTTGTTTTATTTCGTCCAAGTAATGGGTGTATTTCGAAAGGAAACCAGAGTTCAACCGGGTCAGCCTTTATTCTTGCAACAAAAATAAATGCTAAAGACAAAGAGTACGGTACAAAAACAAAGCCGTAAAGATTTATGACTTTGTTTTTCTCAAGAGATCGGGTGACGACGGTTTGTCGTTTCTGAGAAGCGCAGGTGGCCGTGGCATTTTGGGTCTCGGAATATTTCTTCGGGTTAGGAGGATGATGCAGGGATAGAAATAATTAGTTCGCGGAGTCAGGTCTTGATATTCCCAGACATGTACAATTTTCTGTTGGATAAAAAAAGATGACCAGACATTTTAAGGAATTCTTTCAGTCGTTGTCAACATCTTAAACTTGAGACAACTCTTAGAGAAGTATATTTGTCAATAAAACTGTTAGCCAAATAATTTTATGATTGTGTGGGTTATCATGTTTGAGGATTCTGTGCTCACAAATTTTCGGACCAGAAAAGTGAAATTTAAAAATTTAATACAACAGAAATTTTAGTACAAAGAATTAGTCAACAAAATATTGGACGGCTGAAATTACAACTACAACCAGGTAAAGACTACGGAGTATTATTTAAATATTGAATACATGGTGTCCACGAAAAAGCGCACATTTGTTTGGGTATTTTTCGTTGTTGGGCGGTTTAATCTCATTGCCTGTAATGTAAATTTTTGTAACTAAGCCAAAATCAAACAAATGTGCGCTTTTCGTGGGCATCCTGTATATACTGGAATATTGTAAAAAATCTATTGACAAAATTTCAGCACCTAATATTATTATACAAGAGGTTCTTAATTCAAAGACTGACTTTTAATCGGTCATTTGCGTCACTTTAAGTTAGATGCGACCTCTCCTCATTTTCACAAATGATCATAAATCCACCTGTGTCGGATTATTAAAATGTTGATTTTGTTAGATTATGACCATCCATAGCTAATCCTCTCTCCTTATGTGAACTGGGTCATTGGGATTTAGATTTTTATAGCAAAAAAGAATGGAAGCATGGATGCATGCAAAATGCGAGGATGGATCGGATAATGTCGTGGGAGTTTGGTTTTAATTGACAGAGAGTCTCACTCAATACCACACGCACATTCTGTATTTGTATAAGAAAGCAATCAAATCACTCCTACCCTCAAATATTTCATGCAAACGTATCATAAATCACATTTTGTGTACAACTTAGGAAATTCATTCATCCAATTCTAAAAATTATCTTTAGAAACAAGTAAATCACCAGAGTGTACAGGGTAGACCAGAAATTTGATTGCTGTTTGAGTGTGTGTTTTTATTAGCTAGCTTAATGTATGTGTGTGACTCACTACATTTAGTAGGGAACCCAATCGGTTATGGAACACCCTGCGCACTATACACTGTTAGTGAAATTGAATTTGGTTTGGGGCATCATTTAACCTCAAAACCTGTCAACCTTTCTTAAAACCAACATTGAGCTTAGAATAAAGATTAGATGCTTGAGTTAAATTATTATACAGGGCATTCCCAAAAAGAGGACCAATGGGTTCAATTTTTTGCATGGATACGTTATGGTCACGACTGAATTTATAATCAACACGAATTTGGGTGGTTCCAATGACTTTGCTGTCACTGGCCATAACATAAATTCTTGTATCCATGCAAAAAAATGAACAAACAATTCGTTCATTTTTCGGGAATACCCTGTATGGAACAAAGTGTACTATACATTGACTGTGAAAGTCAATTTGGTGGATAATTTAAGCTTAAAGTCTACCAGCCTCGGCCTCGGTGAATACCCAAATTAAGATTAGAATAAATAAGTTGAAAGTATATGTGTTATGGAACGCCCTGTACACTTTACCATTGGGGGACAATTCCACTTGGTAGTGAAAAACTACAGTTAGCTGGAAATAGTAGTGAGAAATAGAAATGATGATCTGGTACATGAGTTATGGAACACCCTGTGCATTCGTTGATAGTGAAAGTGTGTTTGGGGCATTCCGTGCATTACGTGACCTCGAAGCATAGTCGTGGTTGTGAGAGATAGAGAATGAGTCACATCATTTGTGTTTTTGAGCAATCAGAGACTATGGTTGAAGTGGACCGGACTTTTTCAATTCTTCTCATTCTCCACATGTCACATTCCACTCCAGGGAGTGACACGGTCACTCCGTAGTTAATTTCTTCACCGACTTGACCTTTTGACCTCTCCGAGGCGCACCATTTATTTAAAAAATGAAGGGTTTCAATAGTAAAATCAAACATGAGATTAAGAAGGCATTCGTTCGGTGAGACACATTTTTTGTTTTTAATTGACCTACTCCTTATGTCATGTCCTCATTTGCATACAAAAACAAATATACCAAATACCGTAATTACCGAACTATAAATACCATTCCAAAAGTAAAATAATTCCAACCCGGGCCTCTTGTTTATATTCCGTCCGCTCGTTTACAACAACTTCACTACTTATCTTGTTTATACAACAGTTAACCCTGTAAACTTTGTATAAAAATGTTCCGCAATTTTCGAGTAGCATTACTTTACCGCAATGGAAAATAATAATTGCATAGCTAGCATTTCAGATCTGTTAAAAATCAGTAATGTTTTTTCGTCGTGTATATTTTGCGTGACTCACATTTGTCAAAATATTATTATTGAAATGTTTGAAATTATTTTGGTTTATACCCAAGACTTATTTTTATAACGATTTGCGGGTTTTATTGCAAAAATTTCTCTGGAGAATTAATTGTTCGAAATTAAAATCTCTAGAACTAAATTTGAAGAATAATTTTAAATATTTTCATATTTAGTTCGGACAAGAATGATGTCCTCACGGAGGCCATGCTGGAATCCGAACGACGGATTGATCTCATACGAGAAACTTGTGAGATGATGGCCAAGAAAATATCTGCGTGCCTCCTTCAAAGTCAAGGGAAAGATTCCAAAAAAGGATCAGGGGTTGATCGGAGAATTGTAAGACTACATATTATTTAGAAAAAGAAAATTGTTTTGATTTAAATTTTGCTGAACTTTGATTTTTGACTTTCACAGAAAAAAGTACCTGAATTTGTCCTTGGTTCAAGTCTAGTGGAATATGGGAATAAATTGGGAAGCTCGTACAGCTTAGGCTTAGGGTAATTGCACATTCAATGTTTCTGAATCTTTGTTTCTTCAAAGAGTTTTAAAATTGTAATACTAATTTGAATTTTTGAATGAAACAGGGAAGTGCTTGAAGAAGTTGGGAAAATTGAGATGAAAGTCGGAAGTGAGACGATTGAATTTGAGGACAAAGTTGAGAAACTCATTCTGGTTCCACTTCAGAAATTAATCAATGAGGACATTCCCAATATTTTTAAGTCCAAAAACACACTGTACAAATTAGCAGAAAATTTAGAAGCTGCAAGGGGAAAATTGAGCCAAGCCAATCATCGACAATCAACGTCCAGTATCAGTGGCGAGAAAATGGCCAACTGCAAGGACGACGTGGAAGAATGTCAACAAAAAGTCGATCAGTGCAGGGTAAATCGTTTAAATTTCATTTCTCATAAATACTTTTCGTGTTTTTACTTTGCTTTTTAGAATTTTACAATTACATTTAATGGTATCTAATGTTCTTCCAAGATTTAAGCAATTTTAAAAAAAATAACTATTTGTAAAATTTTATTTTTATATTGTTCTGAGGTTTCTTGATTTCATTATTTTTCCGGCATTTTTTTAAGTATTTTATGAGTTCACTAAGAAAGGCATAACCGCGCTAGCGGGGGGTGCTCTAGTAGTAGGAAGGATTTTATAATATACAGGGTGTTTCAGAAAAAGCGCATAGTTGTTTGGGTATTTTTCGTTGTTGGACGGTTTAATGCATTACAGTTTAATGCATTACAGTTGCCTGTAATGTAAATTTTCGTTACTAGTCCAAAATATTATCAAACAACTATGCGCCTTTTCTGAAACACCCTGTACGTTGTAATGTGTATAAATACCATTTTAATTTCATGTTTATTTTAGATTTTTTTTTCCTATATATTTTGGAGGTGAACCTTTTGGGGTTTTTTTTATATTTTTATTCCTATTTTCAATTTTCGCAGTTATTTTGTCCATATTTTTGCATCAAATTTTAACAATTGAGTGCGAACATTCGGCCTTCCTTACAGATTACATTCTAACAAATCGGTTTAACGTGTCCGTAATACCTAATTTATTTTTATTTTGCAGGACAATTTGGCTGCTGAAATGAATTTACTTATCAGACGTGAGTCTGAGATTGCTCAATATGTCGTCATGTTCCTCAAATTTCAAACGGAGTATCATCAGAGAATTAGTTTGGCCTTGACTGAGCTTCCACCTCAAATTGAGGCCCTTCCATCCAATGGAATTCATCAACCAGTCTACGGAGTTGACCTCCTGGAACATTTGAATACCACGCATAGAACGATTGCATATCCCATCGAATTGTGTGTTTGTGCTTTGCTGGAAATTGGATTAGAAGAAGAAGGATTATTTCGAATGGCTGGAAGTAAGTCAATTGTACTTTTCAATTCGAACTAATCGAAGTCGTCTCCATTTCGAAAATTATCTTTAAGTTTATTTATTCCTTGTACTCCAACGTTATGTAAGTTATGACCAGGAGAGGTCTAACTTTAGAATTCTAGAAATAGTGAAGTTTTTGAAAATTAGGAAATTCCGAACTATATTTCGTACTATTCATCACCAGTATTTTAAATTTATTTATTAAAGTCACAGCTATATTATCAGTTTCTTTTTATTCTGGGGTTATGTGAATTTTCATACAAAGCAATAGAAACAAAAATTGTAATTAGTTTTCTGTGATGAAAGTCAAGAGAACAGGAAAAACACATTAAAAACATATCTACAGACTAATTGAGTCATTCCTTGAAAATGAGAAATTCATACAAACGAGAAATCCGTCATGAGATAAAGTAAGGAAATGAAGCGTGATATCTTAGGTCACTAATCGGAATATAATCATTTACAGTCCGTTAATATCTAATTACTTGACACTAATTGATTTTACTAAGAATGCATGAATTTATACGTTGTTCTTTCTTACAGGTGCTTCCAAAATAAAGAAATTAAAATCTGCCTTCAACACAGAACTTTTTGACTTGAAGAGTCTGTTGAGTGATATTAGTGATCCACACGTGATATCAAATGCTTTAAAATGTTACCTTCGTGAGTTACCACAACCACTATTAACCGTAGAATTATTTCCTGAGTGGATGAATGCAATTAAAGTACCAGACGGACAAGCGAAACTCCAAGCTCTATGGAAAGTAGTCCAAATGTTACCTGAACCCAATCGAGACAATCTCCGTTACCTCATCAAATTTTTAAAGGTGCTAACGAGTAGACAAAGTGTAAATAAAATGAGTCCATCGAATG
Source organism: Protaphorura glebata (assembly GCA_034694305.1). Lineage (NCBI taxonomy): Eukaryota > Metazoa > Arthropoda > Collembola > Poduromorpha > Onychiuridae > Protaphorura > Protaphorura glebata. The sequence goes on from JAQFYE010004735.1 coordinate 9,682, forward strand.
TAGCCATTGTCATTGGTCCCAATTTACTTTGGGGGCCACCCGCCACTACTGCGAATGGTGAAGAGTATTCTGGGGATAATTCTGTAATGGGATTGACCGTCACACATCTATTCAGTTCAATTGTCGATCAATTGATCAGTTATTCAGACTGGTTCTTCCCTGACAGTAAGTATTCTCATTAAGTTTCAAAATTGATCAGATAATTTGATTTTTAGATTTGTTTTAATTTGTCATCTCTTTTAATTTTCAGATATTGATTTCTACGTGACTTGTAAGAAACCAAGTATCGAAGAAGACAACGATTCCTCCACTTCAGACGGCCTATCAATTAAAAATATAAACGGGTCAAACAGTCAATTAAGTCAAATCAAAGTCGGTGGGACTACCCGTAAACCAGATTCAATTCTAGTCACAAAACTGATTAATACATCCCAGGAGGAAGTGGACTTGAGTCCTCCGGCCAGTCCCAAACCAGTGATACGTCGTCCAAAAAATAAACCTGCTCCTACACCACCAGTCAGTGGGTCATCCAGACCACTTACAATAATTGGTGGTGGTCACGATGTTCATGCATCAACACAAAAGCAGCCGTCTCAGCAGAAACAGCTGGATTCCGTACCCGTGACCACTGTATCCGTAACCGCAAGTTCAACTCCAGCAACGCCAAAGAACCGTGATCGTGACGGTGGCTTTTTCTTTGGAATTCCGCCCAGTCCAAGTCAAATTCGGAAACAATTGGATTTAAATAATGGAAATATGGTTCAAAGTGCTCGGGGTGGTGGAAGACCACATTCCAGACTTGGACCTCCACCAAAACCGCCACAACCACCACATCCAAAGGAGGAACCATCTGAAAAAACGGCTACACTGAAACCACCTGAAAAAACTGCTACACTGAAGCCTAAACATTCCTTCAATAAATCATTGGATAATGAGCTCTTAGATTTTACTTCTGACAGAAACAGTTTCCAAAGTGGTAGTTTGCCGAGACATTTTCATACAGAGAGGTCCTATAAAGATTTACGATCCGTAGGGATAGACACAGTGCCTGAACCTGCGAAAAGTGACATCGCACCTGTCCGTGAACCTTCTCCAGCAGTTCAAGACTTAATTTATTTTACAGATGATGAGAAAGATCCGAAACCAAAAGCGTTGGACACTGAGAGCTCAAAAGAAGTCAACGTCAGTACACCTGTACCAGCGGTGGCGGTGGCTAACGGTGAAAAATCTGAGAGTCCTATCCAAGCAGACACAGTTGTCTCTAAAGACCGGAAATCTGAGAGCCCGTCACCAGTTCCGGCTCCGAGACCGGTTCCAGCGCCAAGGGCATCATTGTTAACAAATAGGGGAACCGCTACTACAACTGCGACAACCACCTTAAATTCTTCAGTAACACTGAAGGATAAACCAAATCTGGTAGGAATAACACCTGGAATAAGGAGTCATAGTCGAACGAGTAGTGGGAGCGGAAGCGGGAGTGGTTGTGAGAGTGAGACTAGTAGCGGAATAATTACCGGTGGATCGTTAAGCGATGATTTACTTGAATCCGGAATCAAAGACCAGTCTGGACTAGAAAAAAATGCAAATGTCGGGCACGTGGCGACACAAAATGGTAATTATTTTGAACATTTACCCGGAATTTTGAAGGATTCTGAATTTTTTTTTAAATGATTTCTGAGTTTACATTTTTTTCTGTTCTTTCACAGATAGTATTACTTCGCGGAAGCAGTTACCGTTGAATCAACAGAAGTTACCTCCAGAGCCTCAAGGAACGAGAGCTTCTGATATTGTGGCTATCGCCCGGGAAAATACACACCTGTGATGAATAATATAATGGAAGATAACACTGGACTTTTGTGATAGACTTCGTATTACCTGGTCAGCTGTGATCATTATTTTTGCGTCAATGTACTTCTTCACTAACCACTAATTCTGCTAATTAATTAAGGCAATAGAGCTTGCTACTTTTATTCCATTAAATAAGTATTTTAATTTCTTAGATATAAGAGTTTTAGTTTAAAGGAAACTGGTAAAATGATTGTGACCGCTGCGGAACGCTTGGTATCATGGGATGTGGGTGCAGATGTCCGTCACGGAATTTAAATCAGACAGTCTGACATTAAACATTCAAGCCATTGTCTAAAACGTCAATAGCATTTATTTTGCAAAATTAATGAGGAACCATCAGTATGAATTAGAATTTCAAAGTCGGGGTTACTGTAATTGGTAAAGTAACAAGGTAAATACTTGTCATGTCAAGGTCACCACCGAATGACCTAAATGAGATAAAGTATTCCCTTTAGGCTAATTCAATGTTCGTTACAAGCACCCCGTGTGTTTTCCTACTTGGAAAGTAATCACAGACGTGGGTTAATGATTGATTGATGGGGTGGGGGTCAAAATTTAAGAATTCTTATATTGAATTAAATTTTTCTCATTTAAAGTATAATACGTTAATGAATAAACAATAACGAAACTTGAAGGAGAGAATGTAGGGAAGGCAGCGTGCTCTCTAACAAGGGAACGTTTTCAATTGAACCTCCGACATGGGCCCGCCACACACTTTTTCACTCCAATTGGGATTCTCTAACATGAAATGTTAAAAGTTGTCTGCACAAATGAAGTACTTTTTTTGCCTATCTTCGAAAATTTGATTAAAGAAACAAAAGGTCCTCCATTGAAATTTTTAAATTGTGTTTTAACATGCATGCTCTTTCCGGCGTTTTTCATTTCGCGTCAATGTTGAGAGATGCCCATTACATGCATTACAGAAGATTTTGAAAAAATTCAAAATAATTTTTTTCATCAAAATTTTGTGTTCCGTTAAATTCTTTGCTATATCTCAAAATCTTGACAAAAAAAAATGTTGAATTTCTTCAAAATTCTCTGTAATGCATCTCATGGACACCTCTCAACATTGACGCGAAATGCGAAACGATGGAAACACCATCCATTTTAAGACACGATTTAAAAAATTTCAAAGGCGGCAAAAGAAACTACTTCATTTGTGCAGACGACTTTTAATTTTTTTTACGTCAGGGAATCTCAATTGGTGTAAAAATGTGTATGGAGGATCTAGGTCGGAGCTTCGATTGAAAAATTGAAAAGGTTCCCTTGTAAGCTCAGCCCTCTAGATTTGAGCCTTCCGTCTATTATATGTATAAAAAATACATCCATTTATTTGACACTAGCAACCCGACCACGCTAGCGTGGGAGGGATATACCCGTAGTAGTAGGAGCCGACACGATATCAAATTAGCG
>JAQFYE010004736.1:0-12942 GCA_034694305.1 Protaphorura glebata
TAGGAGATGGGGATGTATCCTCTCATGTTGAAAGATGGGGTGTATCCTCCCATGTTAGGAGATGGGGTTGTATCCTCTCATGTTGAAAGATGGGGTGTATCCTCCCATGTTAGGAGATGGGGTTGTATCCTCCCATGTTAAGAGATGGGGTGTATCCTCCCATGTTAAGAGATGGGGTCATATCGTCCCATGTTAAGAGATGGGATGTATCCTCCCATGTAAAGAGATGGAGTTATGTGGGAATGACCACATAACGTTAAGATATGGGGATGACCTACAACCAACAACCCCGACTTTACTGCGAGTAATCAAAGGCCCAGAATTTGGTTGGACAAAACTTCAACGTTGAAGTTCAGTGGTCATCCCCATCTCCTAATGTTATGTGGTCTCCCCCATCTCTCAACATATGATTCCCATTTACACTCTCCATTCCCAATCAAGCCCGCTCTGCAGACTCACTACAACTCTCGACCTCCAAACTACTCCCCACACCCTGTCAACCACACTCTTCAACTTTCGAATCACTCTCAACCACTCCCTTAATACTTTTTCCACGGGCTGTCACCCAGTCGCGACTGTTTATTCCAATTAATGGATTCCCAAAATTAAGTCCACTTGACATTAATTAAATTTCTCGCACCATTCTAAAATTGGTGTCAGGTTATTACTGGAGTCGTCACTTTGACAATGACGATTCTAATAACAAATTGTACAATTAGTTATTGTGTACCTGAATAATTTTGTGAAAGTTGGAAATAATGTCAAGGTCATCATGCACTAACAGAACTGATTTTTTCAGTACAATTAGTGGAGTTGGAACCAAAGAAAGAATAATGTGCTGATATTACCAAAGATACTATTTAATTCGGTCGGAGGTAATGGACAAGTCGGGAACGGACAGAAAAGATAACTTTATACAATTATATATATCTATATATAGCGTGTCTTCTTATATATAGCATGTTATCGACTTCGAAATTAGACACGATTTTTTATATTTCGATGCGACTAATTATTTATATCATTCCCCATGAATTGTCAATCTGAAATTGCATCATATTAAATATTAATATAATATATATGATATAATATATAAAATATTTGCACATTTCATTTCAAGGTCGGAGAGGAGTTCTAGCCAGTGCAATAAAGAGAACGACAAAAATGGACGAAATGCTTTTCTTCGTGATCGAGTCGGAAAGGGTACCCCCTTGAGAAAGCTATTACCGAAAACTAGCAATAAAACGCCAACACACACTACAAGCGTAAATACAGCCTGCCAAGGGATAATCAAGACGTGTACTTTTTCAGTACAGTATCGGACATTAAAGTACAAACGACTGCCACAGTCTTGTGCAAACTTGAATATCTCCTTCAGATGTAAACGTACTGCTTAATGTAATATATCGTTGGAAAGCCTATTTCATTCCAAAAAAAGTGTAAATAATTAAAAATTAACTAAATGCTTGGTTGTTGATGTTAAAATTAAAAATTTACGGATCCGCAGGATTTAACAGACCAAAAGTATACAAACGTTTACATAATTTTGATTTTAAATCATAATAGTCGAGTAGAAATTTGAAATATTTTTTTCAATAATATTTGGTCGGACCTTCCTTCGCGATTATAACTGCTTCACATGGTCTTCTCATTGAATGTGCGAGTGGCTCGGTCACATCTTTGCTTGCTGAATTCCATACTTCCATGATTCTAAGTTTTAGGTCATGTTCGCTGGAGATTTGGAATTTCCTGATATTTCTCTCGATGTGATTCCACACATGTTCAATGGGATTGAGTTCAGGTGACTGGAATGGCCAATCCAGATTCCGGATTTTATTTTTGACGTAATAATCGGCCGTCCGAAAGTTTCAACAATCAGCGAACGGTAAAACATTTTGCAAACAGTTGTGACCCGTGTGACCAAGACCCATTCCTGAGTGTTCCAAAAATTGCTGTCGCAGACAATAAACAAATTGGCAGAGATATATCGCCAAGAAAGGTACAGAGAATTCTGAATTCAGACAGATTGAAAGGAAACTTTGCGCGAAACAAACGTTTCATTAATAAGCGAAATCGGATGAAAAGATTGCAGTGGGTCAGGGACAATGTTAATCAGCCGCAAACATTTTGGAATTCGATTCTATGGTCAAACGAATCAAAATATAACATTTTCAGTGCAGATGACCGCCGTCGTGCATGGCGAAGGGAAGTTATATCCCTCAAAACGAAAAATCTGCGCCCGACAGTAAAATTCGGTGGAGGGTCGGGGATGATCTGGTGTTCCATGTCTGCCAATGGTCTAGGCAACTGTGAATTCATCGACGGAAAAATGAATTCCGAAGTCTACCAAGGTTTACTGTAGAGGTATTTAAAACAATCTGCTGCAAAACATTGGTTCGGAAGCAGATTTCTATTTCAACAGGGCAACGATCCAAATCACACTTCGCGTCCGACAACCGATCATTATGTCAAAAATAAAATCCGGAAGCTCGATTGGCCATTCCAGTCACCTGAACTCCTGTAAGGTAAAGTCCTGTAAGGTTGAAGATCAATCGGAGTGCTTGGTGTGTGTTCAATAGCGGGTATACTATCATCCCCACAATTCGCTTTGAGTTGGAAAATATGACGAAGGCCATACGGCAGAAGAAATCCAGCATCCATATTGTCGGATGTATGCCATCTGTGTGTACGTAAATGAATGTTTGTGTAATGTGTGTGTCGTCTCTCCTGTAAAAGGGATTGTGTATGACCGAGGACTGGACATTCACGATTGAGCCTTTGAGCAAACTGGAGATTATCGGTTCTGAGCTCGAAGAGATAGGAGCTAACCTTGAGTTCGAGAGTTAGAGTAGAGTTTTGAGTCTTGCGAGATAAATAATTATAAGAGTTTCCTTAAATTAAAATTATTAATTACACATTTATGTTAGGCAGTGTTACAAGACATAGGGAATAAAGTCCTTAAGTCCGTATTCCACTGATGCAACTTTCTTGCGTGAAATGTGCGCAGGCGCGGGCGCAACTTTTCTCAGTTTTGCACTGATAGAACCCATGTCTAATTTTGCAACACATTGCATGCAAGACTTTATTGCGCGCATGTCTTGCGTCAGTGGAATATAGGCTTTAGATTATTCAATTAATCATGTGGCATCTAAAGTGTACGTGTTTGTTCATTTGAAGTTCATGTGTTTGAACTTGGGTGAATCGGAACTGAATGCATTGTGTCTTTTGTGCCTGGGATTAATTGAGCGTGATAGTGTGACACTTGGGCAGTAAGGAAGGGCTGAGAGGTCATTCGGGCACGCGTACATGATAATATTGAAATTCCAACCCCGGGTCATCCGTTCTCCATAGCATCCAGAAAAGTTTGCCTGCAGTTATGTTTCACGAAATACTCCTGCGGAATACCTTAACATATTACTAAATAATAAAGCGTATAATACTTAAAAACGTTTCTCCCAAATTCTACAAAATAATCTCCACAATTAGTCATCTTGACATTGAATTTATAAATTTAGATGAAATCCTAAAATTGTTCATTGAATGCTCAACTATTTCGTAAAAACGATTATAGTTTGAAATAAGTTGTGATTTTTTCTTCTATTATACGTTTTTATTCCAATCGTATGCATGGATAGAAATATTGGTACATAAACTTACCTAAACTAAACATAGACAGAGCAATCGTAAATCATTACTAATTTTAATTCTCGTTTAGTAACTACACTTGGACGAAACTTATATATTGATTAACCCTCGTATACCTCGCTATACGTGATGTCTTGTAATGATGTCTCAGTTAAATTCAAGAAATGTTCGTCCCTTGAAAACAGAAGAGTCTTCATGGTCACATACAAAATAAATCCTAGAGTTCTAATTTTCCTTGACCTGTCAACGAAGAATAATTTACCTATTCGGACTTTAACCGGAGCACAAGATTTCCAGAACGCTTTGCCGACTGGGCATTTGCCAGACTTTTCCTTTCTCATTGCAATTATGCTTTGAGAACTTGTGTTCAACGAAGCCACAATATCAATGACATGAGTGGTCGAAAACGAAGACATAGCGACCAAGAATCCAGCTAATAAAAACATAATGAACGAAATGTTATCATAAAGACGAATGAGACAAAAGTTTCCCAGAACGAATAATGTTAACATCATAAAATGCAGGAGTGGGAGGCACACTGTAGAGAAAATATTGGTAAATTCTTGGTTCAACATTTGGAAGGCACGGTAAATCAATTTACTTTTATCGCCTTCGTGATTAATAGATGAACAAAAAAAATATTATAAGCGGGAAAATGAAAAATAAGTAAAAAGTATTTTACCTTCCACATGTTTGAAGGTGATATGAAGTTGTGTAAAAATACATAATGAAAATGCTCATGTAAAGTAGCCAAGAGTGAAATCCAATAAAACCTTCCAGTCCGTGTAATAATCCCATGGAAACACGGATGCATAGATTCTTACAATATCCATCAAGTAAATTTACAGAACAGTAAAACGTGGGGCTGTCCAAAGGCAATTTGAGGAAAAGAACTAGGACAACTAGTCCTATGAATGGTCCTCCGAGTAAACCAATGCCAATTATAATTCTGGAGAGGATTGACATGTTCCGTTTTTCTTTAATAGTGCGGTGGTCCTTTGCATCTGAAAAGTATTAGTGCTTTTAACGCTATAATGCCACCAATTTAATTAAAAAAATTAACTAACCATTTTCTAGGCAGTCGTGAAAACTGAGAAATCGATTAAGAAAATTGACGATCAGATCGCGGTTCTTGACTCCTCTGAATAAAAGCACTGTTGTTGTACAAAATCCAATAGTACATACTAAATGAAATAGAAATTCTTCCATTGACGCCTCCAAAGCTTTTGGAAGTTGAGAAATTAAGAAAATTGCACGGACTGAGAAGTTGATAATAAAAATACCACAAAGGCTTAAATATTTTGGTGGAACCGTTTGTATTGTGATGTCTTTGACTTGTTTCTTAAATTCAATAGGAATGGACTTTAACATTGAAGTTTGTTGAAAGATTGGATAAAGTGAAATTTTGTTTAAAAGAAGTGGCATGGCTGAAACTAGACGAGTGTCAGGAGTATGTTCGAATGTCGGTATATTACTGTCTATTTTGAGACTAAGAGTCAGAATATTTCACACAAAAAGGAAATTGATCAATCCAAAACTTGTGTGTGGATGGTAGATGCATGTGAGCAACTACCAATTACAGTATCCAGACAGGGTCAATTATGCAATTATATGTCCACGACAATCTCCAACGGTTCTCATATTTGTGAGTCCACAATTAGTTTAGGTTTCGGCACGAAAATTATAGACCATTGGACTCTCATGTTTGTGGATACAATTGAAACTAGGCAAACATCAAAGTTCAAGTCGTACGAGTTGGTGGCTCTTACAAGGCAAAACTGCGACCTGCATCTCCAAGTTGACCTGACAAATTTTTCTTAATGTATTGGCATCCCGTGTGTGATTTCCTGGGGAGGGGACCACAGGTAATATTTCGACAAAATTCTTGTGTAAGCAAGTAAGAATGACAGAGCAATTTCAATCAAACCCACTCAGTAAGAGGGTTGGGTGTCCAGTCCAGGTTACTATCCGCAAGTCGTGGCTATCCCTTGTAAGGGTGGCGTCAAGGAAATTACACTCTAGCGTCAGAATGGAGTCATTAGTGAAAACTTGCATTTCAAAATATGTCGTCCATAACAAATTTAGCGAAACTTGTAACTTAATAAACAGTCGCGCCTGGGTGAAACCCCGTGGAATTGGATAGTGGTTCAGAGATTGTAGATTGTGTTGGAGTGGGAATATCTCATTTGATGTAGAGAGTGGCTAAGTGGGATTGGTTGAGAGGTTTAAGTGTAGTTAAGTGGCTGTAGAGTGTGGTTGAGAGGATGTGGATTGCAACCTCCCGTGCGTGTTAAGAGATGGGGATGCAACCTCCCATGTTAAGGGGTGGGCATGTAACCTCCCATGTTGAGAGATAGGGATGTAACCGCCCATGTTGACTTACCATGGCGGGTTATATACCTATCTTTAAACATGGGAGGTTAAGTTCCCATAACTAACATTGCTAAGTTCATCTGCTTGACCCTTGTAGTATTATACTACCAGAATATCTTAGTTTTCCACGTGTTGGATTGGACAACGACGATTGACTTCCGGTCGAAGCCGGATCAGGAGATAAATTTCAAACATTTTGCTCAATTGCGCTTCCAACTGTACTTGTTTCATTAATGTCTTAAAAATTTGAATACGTGATCAAGTGGGTGCTTGGCTCTTCCGGACATCTGCTACCAACTTTTGACACCCGGTTCCAGTCGGAACAGAAGTCAAATGTCAAGCATTTTGTGCAATTGCGCTTCCAGCTGTACAGGTTTCATTACTTGGTGCATTGTCCCAAAATTTGGCACACGATATTAAAAATTGACATTCCGGATAATGTCGGTAACTAACTCTTGAGATGCGGTTGTACCAAAGATTTGGGTGAAATTTCGCTTCAAATTCTACGTCTCATTATTTGACGGATTGGCTTCATACTTGGCATTATCTAGGCGACAACGCTTTTATGCACATTGTTGGTATCCAAAGATTGACATCCGGTTCTACTTTGGAGCAGGATTTAAATGTCAAACATTCGGTGCAATTGCGCTTCGTACTCTTTACGTTTTATTGCCTAGTAGATTTACTTCAAATTTGACATAAGAAATCAAGAGTCACGGGCTCCTATGGACATTATCGGCAATTATTCATTGACATCCTGTTTGTGACTGGTATTTGGAGTAATTGGGCTTCCAATTGTTTGATTTTGTTATACACGCTCTACTACTTGTCAAACTTAGGGATATCTATAAACTAAACTACTTCATAATAAAGGCACTGGTTGCATATTTCAAATCCAGAACCATGACAATAAAATTGGGAAATTTCGTGTCCAGGGAATTCTGGGTCTGTAGAGGTGTACCCCAGGGCTCTGTACTGGGTCCAGCTCTATTTATACTTTTTTTAACGCTATTGTAACGTCGTTAAAATATTTGCATCTGCTTCCTTCACAATTTTTGCAGATGATGTGGCTATCTACATCAGTGGAACAGATGCACTTGAGATGATTACTCAAATGACCTTAATTTTATCTGCAGTTGACAATTGGTGTACAGAGAATGGGCTAGTCTTAAATTTTGATAAGGCAAAATTCATGTTTTTTCACGGAGGCAGGAATAAATTTGGGGAAACCACCAATATTATCATCCGCGATAGTACAGTTGAGAGAGTTCATTCGTTCCGGTATCTAGGAGTCATCATAGACCCTGCACTTAACTTCAAAGTACAATTAGCTGATGCTGAGCGAAAAGTTTCTTCAGCGATAGGGGGGATACAGTCGGTCAAGAGACAGACTAATCGTCGTGTTTTTGCGCATATGGTGAAAACGTATATTTTCTCAAATATTGACTACTGTTTTACCATTTGGGAATATGCTTGTGAGGGTGAACTTCATAAGCTACAGAATAAATTAAACAACATACTCTATGTGTTTTTTGAGCCCCAGACTAACAAGACTCGCAACAAATCATATTGGGCAAGGGCCAAAACTGAGAAGGGCTAGATAATGGCGAAGAAAGAGTGTGAAAGAGCACACACAAGAATGTAGATTACTACAGAATGCATGAAAAATGTAATATACTTACAGTCACTGAAAGACTACATTTCTTAACGTGTGTAAAAGTCTTTAAATTGATCAAGTTTGGAACAAATATTATATCCATGAAAGAGTTCTTTATCAAATAATATCTGACCAAGGATGATGATCGAGTCCTAAAGTACAAGTTCTTCAGCACAAAATGGAGAGCTTTAAATACTCAATACGTTATGCCTCGGTAATTGAGTGGAATCCGCTACCTTCAAAGGTGCGCTCATTGAATACTTCTATTGAAGAATTCAAGAAAACATTATCGCAATATTACTTGAGCAAAAGATCTGAAGTGTATGTTATTTCTAGGAAGAAATAGGGTTACTATTGTTGTGTGCTTAAAAAAATATTTTAAAATAATTATATTTATTATCATTAACCAAAAAAAATATTATAAATTGTGTAGTTGATAATGGAATTTTTTTTACAAAGTTGTCAAAATACTACTAAAAGTGCTCAGTTTGGGAGTAGGAATAGCATTTGAACGCTAATTTTTCACCTGACTGCTCTTCGGTATTGTGAAGATGAGTTAATTAGGAGTAAGTTCATCCAGATTCTTACGCCGCGCGGGCGCAAGTGAGTTCATAATTTTTTTAAAAAATTGATGCTTTGGTATGTTATAGTACCCAATTAGTAGATTCGGTTTTTGTATGGGGCGGGGTGGGTATACCCCTTCATGTGGGTGGGACGGGCCTTCAAAGTTCATACTGGAGCCATGTGCTGACATCTTTTTGAGGCAGTAAATGACCTCAGATTGACCCAAAAATTGGCACAGAGAACCACATCGACCATATCTAGGACCGTTTTTCATAAGAACCCTTTGCGGCATAATTGCGAAGAGCTGACATAATCCGCCAAGTTGAAGCTCCTACCACTGACACCGGTCGAATTTATAGGCTTCCACAGTCTGACCATGATATCTTCAAAGAGCGTTAACATGGCAACACAATATAGTCAAAACTTGACTACAATTTAAAAATTAAATCCGTACTTGAGTCAAAATTGTTGATACCAAGAACTAAATAATTGACTAGTTCAGAATATTATAAACTACTATATATTATATACGTACTTCCTGCAATAGTCGTCGTTTGGCGTTGTTTGGTGGCAATTTTGGTTTATTTCAACTATTTCGAAAATTCCTTTCTTACATGTAATAAACAAAATTCGAGAAGTTGACTTTGGTTTTCCTATGTGTAGTCATTCATTTGTATAAATTTTTAATGACCCCTCAAGTATGACACGCCAATTTCAACATTGTCCAGGAGGTCGAGACAAAGGTACATAGAAATTCTGAAGTTAATCGAACACTTTCCATATGTTAGCCGAGGTGACCTTTTATGACCCCTAGCGGTTACCCCTCAAGTATGACACACTCGACGCCCATTTAAACATTGTTTGGGAGGTCGAGACGAAGGTACATAGCAATTTTGAAGTTAATCGAACACTTTCCAAATGTTAGCCAAGGTGACCTTTTATGACCCGTAGCGGTGGCCCCTCAAGTATGACACACTCGACGCCCATTTAAACATTGTTCGGGAGGTCGAGACAAAGATGTATGCCTAGTTTGAGATTATTCGGGCATAGTGCGTGTGTTGGAGTGCGGGATTTTTTGGGGAGTTTTAGCCCCCCGCCGGAGGGGGTTAGAGGGGTCGCAAAGGGTTTTTATGAAAAACGGTCCTAGATATGGTGGATGTGGTTCTCTGTGCCAATTTTCGGGTCAATCTGAGGTCATTTACTGCCTCAAAAAGATGCCACCGTTACCACCGTTACCAACTTGCTACTCTCTTTCATGGTCAGATGCGTCCACATTCCACAAGCGGTTTGGCGCTTTTATTTAATCCAATCGAATCTCGTTTTAAGGCAGGCTGAAATGAGTACACCCCTGCGTTTACCAAAATTTACTCTTCCACACCAATATCTAACTTCACAATTTCATAGTATCTTTATTTTCGGTTATTAGTAAACAGGAATGCTAATGCTTATTCATATAATGCATCTTCAGTTCTCCTTACGCATCGCTTCTTTCTCGAAGTCTTTTTCCTGCACTGTACACAATAGAGTCCATCACATTAGACGAGGCAACAACAAACGGTACGATTGAAGTTGAAATGCAGGTCCGGCGTGTTTTTCAAATTGTTGTGTCAATTATGACGACCTAATACTTTAATTCCGGACGTGAAACTTACATCACAAACCCCGCTTAAACAATTCTTAGTGCAACATTCATTATCATGCTTGCAGGCACCACTGACCGTACGCACTGGAAATATGAAGAGAAATCGAAGCTAATACCGCCATTTCCTGTTAATACGAATGGATTTCCGGTTCACTCACAATTTCGCAAGAACGGTTCAAGCATTTTAAATCTCCACAACATTCAAGATTGCGTGCACAAGGAAGACCAGCAAGAGTGCACTGTGTTTTTGTCAGATTAAAATGCTTAGTGAAACTATCATTCAAAAATTAATCATTAGCAGTCTAAATAGCTGGCTTAGCTTAAATCGCAAACTTTATCCTTGACATTGCATCTTCCGCTACAACATCCGTCCTTGTCACTACACGGCGAACTCGTACTGCCGCACTGCAGAAAACTAATTCAAAAATAGATTCAAGAGAACTTCCCTATGTTAAATTTTTGAACTTACTGGACGGCACATCAGGTTAATACAGATGCTGCTTCCACAACATTCCCCGTGACCATCGCACGGCTCTCTGTCTTTACTGCACTATTTATTGTAAACAATTGTCTGTCATTATTATGCATCCTACGAGGGAGCGAGTGCTGTTCAAATAGACCTACGGCGGTCAGGGGTGTTTACAAACATAGAATGTACATCCAACAGATTACACATTATATTATATTGCTCTAATATACAGGCTGTTTTTTCTATCTCTTAGACTGCCTTGAAATTGGCGACTCGCAAACTTAGTTCAATATAGGTTGGCGTGATTGCAATTAAATAGTAAAAATTCGGAATCTTTCAGACTCTCAGAAATAAAATATTCAAAAAGAATGTTCCGATTTTGAACTTATTTTTTTCGGATTTTTTCAAAATTTATTGTATTGAACATATATTTAATTGAGATTGCGACGCGCTAATTTCAATGTAGTCTAAGAGATACAAAATACAGCCTGTATTTCAGGCTATAAGGTAGGTTAAAAAACTTGGCAACCGACCGACAGAGAATTTTACAAGCCTTAACAGGAACATCGCACACGTGCCTATAAGTAAATATTCTATGATCTGATTTTAGCGCAACGAGCATATCCCATCCCTGCAAAAGGAACCTTGACAGCACTCTACATTATCCGTGCAATTTCGACCAATCTCTTTACACTATAAAGAGTATGAAAACGGAAGTCTATTTACAACTGTTATGACGAAAGATTGGTAGTCGAAATATTAGCCAAATACCTTTTTGCAAACACCATGGTCATCATCGCTTGGGCCAATGCATCGGACCATGCTCCGGCAGCAATCACGGTGACTGAAACAATCGGTGTTCAATGGCTTGCACTATACAAATGGAAGTAGAATGATTGTATTAGACTAAGCGCTGAAAGTACAAAGCAAGATACCTTGTTGAGTGTACTGCTGTGTGTGTACAATCGGTGCTTGTGTTAGCTGCCCACTAATTGAGCTTGGCAATCGGTGCTTGGTGAAGTGACCAGCTTGCAGGGCCAGAGCCAAAGCCCTCCAATTAAGTCGCTCGTTCACACAGCGACCCCGGTTGACTAGATTTTGATCTCTCAGTCGTAAAGACTTACGTTATCTGCATTTTTACTTTGCACTTTCCACAGAAAAGCCCGACCTGTCGGCAGATATGTAAGAAAAATGGCTAACCTTGTGAACAGTATTACAAGCAAACTGGAAGTGACTGTCTCGATTTCGTAGTTTGGATACTAATTACTTACGCTCACGTCCGATCCCTTGTAGTTTTGGTATTCCTACAACAGTCTCAACAGAACTAGCCATCCCGACTGCAGTCGCCGCAAGCAATACAACAAACACAAGGACGGAAGTATAATAAAAAAAATTGCCCAACTTCGAACCATCCGCCCAAATTGAAAATAGAATGCGATTCGTGTATATATACTCTCCCGCGGATGTTGGTTGGAATGTGATTCTGATTTTGGTCGTATGTTCGGGGATATTGCAAACCAAGTTGGAAAAATATCTGATGATGACACGAATTGAAGAACTCGAAATTTTATTGCCGGATAGTACAGGACTTAGTGTACAGTGTACAAAATATTGTTCTATTTTTTATCACAAACAGTTCTGTTCCGCAGCAATTTGGTGGAAATTTTTGGCTGAAATGTCATCCACTGTTAGGGTTCAATAACTCATGTACATAATAAATTTCCAAGAAATTACAGTATTAAATAGAACGTTAGTTCATGTCTCCCTTACCGTCGTCTATCTACTCCTTAAAAGTGTGAATTATTCAAACGAACAAAAAAATTCATCTCAGCTGATCGGGTGACAAAATTACAAACTATTGTTTAATTTTTTTTTCTCCCCCGGAGTATTAGAAGTTTTAAAACTAGCTATTTTCTAATTTACTGTGAAAAATGTCCTTTTCGAAATTGTGTTCGTTGACATTGGAATCAAATTTGGATTTGTTAGATGATTTTGGGCAAACGTCGGGGTGTATTAGTAATTAGGCCTCTTTTGATGTTAAAGCTGAGAACGATGTTTATTTTAACCGCGATGATGACAGAGGATTACTATTGGAAGAATTTGGACTATTACAGAAATTTTTCTCATGATACGGCTTATAAAAAAATTATTAAAATAGCAGTGAACAATGTTGTGGTTCTTGAGGGGAGTTTGTACAGCGACGAAAACATCCCAATTACGGATGGGTGTGATTTTGCGGATGAAGATAATGAGGTGGATAGTCATTGGGATTTTATGAATATAAATGGGCCAAATTGTGAAGTATGTGGTGAGGTGGTTGAGTTCGGTGGAATTTTTTGTGGAAAAATTGACAATAATTTTTACTGGGTATATAGTCAAGGAAAGTTCCACGGGGAAGCTCAATAAAAAAGGTATGAGGTGGAAGGTATGTTACAGTGTGTGTACTGTTTAAATTATTTTTACAGAAATAACTGTGCACTTTCCATGTCTAATTACTCATATTGGAAGAAAATTGAAAGTCGTGATTGGGCTTGCGATAAATGTGTCCCAGAGTTTGTGCCATTGGCAGTTAGACTGTTAAATAAAGTGAAA